>OMNM01035580.1:0-21234 GCA_900302745.1 Parablennius parvicornis | reverse complement strand
GAGAATGGGAACGAGAAAGAAAAAAAGCAAACAAACAAACAAACATATGAACAAACCATACCAGGTGAAATGATATGCTGATATGCCAGTAGATCGACTGGCCCAGACTCTTCAGGGTTAACTTCTACCAGGAAACACTGTCTGGTAAGAGGCTCCTTCAGACGGTCGTCTATCTTCTGCCGTTATTGTCTGTGGCAGCACAAAGAATAAAGCATATTTTCTGACTCAGTGGCCTAATCCAAGCAAGATAATTAAGTTATCTGATAGCTCCTCAGCAAAATGTCCATCTTGTGACCTGCAAAGAGAAAAGCCTCCGTCGGTACACCGGAAGAGAGTTTTAAAGGGTGCGTAGCCGTGCTTCACCTTCCTCTACTGTCCGTGAATGAGACATTGATTCACTGTCTACTGGCACTGCTGGGTAAAATGGCCCTTTTTCCAACCTCTTTGTACACAGGCGCAATAATTAAAACAGCTGTTGAAAGAAATCGGAGACTCTACCAACTTTGAAATACTGAATGATGATGAAAGATGCAATGTTGAAGCAGTTATTTAGAATAGCTCAACTGAATCAGGTCAGTGCTTTCATATACACAGCATGCAATGAGCAGATTGACTTCACGTTCCACTGAGAAAAAAAAAAAAAAACCACACTGGATTGTGTACATGCACAAAGTCCGAGCGGTTAGCTTGGAGCATTGTGGAGATCCACAAAGACACCTGGACTAACAAATACATCCTACAGTAATTATCTGGCAACCCACTAGACCAAGCTGCCAAGTTTAACATAACACATTTTAATTTTTAATGGATGTTTTCACCCAGCGATGCTCCAAACAGCTATGCTTTCATGTAGTTCATGCAAATTTCAGATAGAGTTGCTTTTATCAGCTAATTTACCTTGAATGTACCAACATCAACCAGTTTGTGTGCATTAATTTGATCATATGCACGTCAGTTACATGTATGTGTCGGTATACTAGATGCTTTTTTCATACTCTTTAAAGACGCTCTAATGTAAAAACAAAAACAAAAAGAAGAAATAAGCCTTGTCTTTGATGCAAACGTCTTTCATGTGAGACAAGGAATCGGTTTTCATTGCTGTTTGTTATGCTTGTTCACAAGATAACTCAAAAACTGGACAGATTGTGATAAAAACAATAATAAAAAAAACGTGGCAAACTGACCAATGTTATGCAAAGGAAGAAGTGATCTTATTTTGGGTGAGATCTGGATCATATTCAGAATCCAAGGTGCATAAGAAAACTTCAGTTCTTAATCTTATGTGGAATTGATCAAATTTAATAGGTCGACTGGATGTGTGCCGAGGCAGAAGTAATTAAATTTAGAGAGAGCTCAGGAACATATTCTGCCTACTAAATCCATAAGAATGTATAAGAGATCCAAAATATGATTCATAAATTAACATGGGTACCAGGTTAGCAGCCTTCTTATTTAGATTAATGTGCCTCGTTTGCGTGAAGAATGATTTGTAGGCTGCAATTTCCTGAAGTTGAATTCTTTCCCCTAAATATGGCGCTTTGTTTCATGTGTTAGTTATGTAGATGAATCCTAAAGTTATGCGTTGCTAATGTTGTAAATGTTATGTTATATTACATATAAAAATGTACATATTTTCCATTTTTTCCAAGCCAGTTAGAATCAGGTGCGTTACTTCACACCTGGAGAGAGGATCTTGAGAATTGAGAATCAGTTCTCATTTCAAAACAGATTGGCTGTGCTGTGTGGAAAATTAATGCTGTGAATAAAGCTGCTGTTCCCCTGTTTTTGTCTAATTATGCACCAGAACAAAGCGTAGTGTGATCGAGATAGGCAGATCCTCCAGGCTACATTATCAACTAACAGATCTCTGTGGGTACAGGAAGTCAGACACATTTGTGTTACCTACACAAGCCTCCATAAAACACTTAAAGGTGTGTATGAGCTCATGCTCTTCCATTAGTTGTTTTTTTCAGAAGACACTAAAGTGGATTATAAAAACACTGAGATGCATTTAATGACTGATAATGTGCTGTAAGCTGCGCTCTGGGCAGAGGCAAACACAATGAAGCAAGACTCACCTCTTGAAAGGCAGTTCAAACATATGTTGTGATTGAATAACATACATGAAAATGTATTCACACTGAGTTCAAAGCAGGTGAAAGCTGAAACCAAAAAAGCACTGTAATCTACGCTATAGAATAAATGGTTGCTGGAGAAATAAGTTGGTCAAACTGTAAGCCAGCAGTTCAAAATCATTTACATTTTTATAAACTAACTTAATATACAATTTTGGTAAATATCCAGCCTGAAGTTGGACTTGTTGATTAGTCTCCTCCTCGATCTTCATCTAAAATGAGTCGAGGCTTAGACAAAGCCAGTAAGGCACCATGTGTGGAGGTCAGAGGGAGGGCACACTGCTTTTTGCAGATGAAGTTCTTCTTCTGAGTTGCCACACACTGACATGCCCATTTAAGAACCCTATTCAGATGCATTACGTCACATAAAGAATGTTAGAAACGTGCTACGGGTGACGGGACAATTATAATTGTAACACATCGTGCCTATGTGTAAACCCTGCAATAAGATGTCTCGACATGTAAGCTTTTAAACATGTTACTTTACTGAGTCTGAGAGATTGAAAAATATTTTAAAGAGATCCAGGATGTTCACACAAATATATTCAGTCCAGTATTTAAATGTAGTAGGAATGCACAACAATTACTCATGTAACTGTATCGATAGTCTTCCTGGTTATGTTGATAACATCTTGTCAAAACAGTTCTTTCTCCAGAAATATCCCACATGACAAAAATATAATTTGATGTTATTTCATGGCTGAGCTGAGCAGCAACTGTTCCCATAGTGATGTTTCCCACTTAACTAATAAGTCACAGTCACCCCCGCGAGATTAAAAAAAAAAAAAAAGAAAAGAAAAGTTAAACTCTCTCAAATGTCTTTTTCTAACTTATTATTTTGTGGACTTTCGGGAAATCTCTTCGATTTATCTGTTCAGCTTTCAAACTTGAGGTGTGGTGTTTTTCAAGTTGATCTAATCTGAAAGATGTTGAATTGTGTGTTAATGTCAATGTTTTATGAGATGTGATCAAATAGAGCAGTTGGGGTGAATAAAAATACTTGAGTCTGACTTTCTTGAAGGATGAAGGGGACATAACCTTGCTCTTTCGAGCACCCACACCTGTGAATAGTTATTTTAACAGACGAGACTATGAATAGAGCGCAGACGGACCTTTCCCTCAGGTATTTGGTGCACCTGCCTGGGTTTGAGTCTTTCCAGCCAAAGCAAAAAGAAAGCAATAATATCCCTTTTTTAATTAAACAACCGAGTTTAGATGTATTCATCTAATATATGCCATTGTTTTGGCATTGTATTGTTTACTACTATCTGTTCTGTTTAACGTAACAAAATTCCTATTTTTACATTCCTAAATAAAACCTTTAATCACTTTGTTCCAAACACACTGTACAGCAGCAGATGTCGGCAATATATTTTGTGCAAAATGGAGCAAACCATGAGTTTAAATGTATAATTTAACGAAAGTGATCAGTCTGAACCATTATACAGAGATGGACTGATTAGAAGAGATAAGCTTTACATTCATCGATTTCCAAAAAAAAAAAAAAAAAAAAAAAACCCTCTTTATTCAATGAACGAGAGATTTAGGGTATTTCTACTGAAGCTGCCTCATCTATTCTTTACTTGAGATTTAAATCTTGTCATTGACTGATGTCAGCTGATCTCACTTTGGCAGACTGCCCAGAAAGAAAACCTGCTAGCTTAAACACGTTTTTCTCAAACCAGGACAAATCAGAAATCAAGTGTCCCCTTCCACTGGGGATAGTTTTATTGGGATGATTCAATAAATTCTTTCTTGGACAGGCGCGCGTTTCACACTACTGTTACTGTCACCACCAATAATGAATGTCCAAAAGTGCTTCAAAGGCATTTTAAGCTGTTAAAAAAAACATCCAGTACATCCAAGAAAACAAATATTGGATGACGATTCTTGTGCTCCATTTAATAATAATCAGCCATTCCCTTAAACAATGTTGTGCTACGCTTAAAACGGTTCCCAGTTAACTGGGAAAAGACACGGCTCACCCAGTACAGGTCACCAGTCCATCAAAGGGAAAAAAGATGAGAAGACAATGTCACTTAACAACAAAAGTCCTTTTAGCACCATCACCTCGGTGTTAGGCCCCAGGAGTTCATATGAAGAAAAAAAAAAAAAAAAACAGTAATTCTTCACAGTTCTAAAAACAGATGACACCTATCAGTATGGTTGACAGAGAGATTTAGAGAACTGATTGACCTGTTTGAACAAAATGTCCATATCCCATCCCACGAGAGGAGGCCAAGTCAGAATCTCCTCAAGAAACAAAGCCGCATTAGTAACAGATTCATGGACTGTCATAATGACTGAGACCTACATGAATGTGGATTGGCAAATAAACAGTGTGATGCCGCTAAATAGAAGCGTGCCAGGCCGGCATATGGCAGACTAACTCGCGAAAAATTAAAAGGAAGCAGCAGAGTAGTGGGGGATTGAAAGCGAAGTTATACCATGCGTGGTATAACTCGTGCAAAGTGGTAAGCACTGAGATAGGAGCTTAATGACATTTTGGAATCTTTGACTTTCTTATCCTGCTTTTTTATGGATAATCCGACAAGCCACAAATGGAGACGGAGCCTCCCGGGACTAATCTCGGCAAAATTGTCCAGGTAAACATTTTATCCAACCTATGTGGTCATAGAGGCAATCCTAGCTGACACTGGACAAAGGCAGGGTACAAAATCTTAAGAGCTCATGAATCTAAATATGCCGAAAAGGCATCTGCTTTCCGATTCTATTCACACAATGTTTGACATGTAGCTTATGATAATGAAATTCATACTATCTTCAACAACACATACCCGAATGTCTCAACTGCTTAATTAAAGTGTCACCTTGAAGTATCAAATTATTCTTTTGAAGAAGTGAGAGCTTAGAGAGACATTTATGTATCACAGGCCTGCCACAAGCATAAGAGAACAAGTGACAGACAAAACAAATAAACTTGATGTAGAATATTTGTGAGAAAGAATACTGCAATCTTTCATAAAAGATTAAAAAAAAAACACACAAAAAAAAAAACACGCATGTCTGGAATAACCAAACATGATCATTGAACTCTTGGTTCTTACAGCGGATCCTCTGCACACAAATCTTGTCTGTTGGGAGAGCAAACCTTGGTGGAGATGACCAGTGCTTTGACCTTTTCTCTCCAGTTTAATGAAAGACTGTCACCAGACTCTCGCTGTTAACTGGTTCATCTGTGTGTGACGGGGGCCGTGCCCTTACCAAAGATACGGATGACAACAATTACACGACCCGGCGACCCGGCGCAGCAAACATGATTAAACAATTCTAATCACAACCTGACTCTCATCTCACCTTTCGAAGCAGACGACACAAGTGACCAGAAATGCAATCAAGACTAAGAATCAAGACATTTATTATGCAGCCTCTGGTCGGACTTCTCCCTCTAATTGAGACGTTATCTTAATTAATATGCATTTAGCTTGATAGACGGACTCACTGTGGAAAGTCTTTATTAATCTGATGAAGCACTTCCTCGACCCGGGCAGCTTTCTCTTAAAAGTTTGTGTCATTGTGCCCATTAGCATCCATTATGTTCTGTGTATCGCCTTATCCAACTCAGTGTGGCAGACTGCTGAACACCTTATAACCAACATTGGGAAAATGCAAGATCTACGCTTAACTTTTAATTTATACGGTTATCCATTCCTCATCAAGAAAAACTATCTCATTTTGCGAGGACTGTCAACACATGTAGGATAAATGTACCTTTTTATATTGGTGTGATGACATTAAGGCAAACAAGATGCACATCAATGCATTCAGCAATCTCTCATTTCAAGTCTGCAGCTTGTTCAAAATATGCGTCTTCTATTCGAGGCAAAACAAATTAGTAAATGATCAAATGTTCTGCAACAATTATAAAATTTGGCCCTTGTTTCATTTGCTCTTACAGTGGTCAGATTGTAACAGCAGACTACAAAAAAACCAAGAAAAAAAAATTGTGAACTTAAAAAGTAAACCCAGACAAAGAGTCTGCAGTCAGACAGTTAATGTGAGCTGAAAGTCATTAGAAAGTTCATTAATGTTGATGGGAGCAGCAACGTCGGGTGATAATTCTCTGGAGGTTCATCACCACAAGCAACCCCTTTCTAGCCGTTACATTGTTTCCAAATTGCCATTAGCTTCATCGCCAGTATTGAAAAGCTGATTGCAGTGTCTTCTAATTAAATTTGTTATGAAATTATAAATATTTTTTTTTACCTTTTTTTATTCAAACTTTCAGATGCTTTCCAGATTTTTATTTGAAACTCGACCCCAGAAGAGTAATAAACTAATAAATTAAATTAAGTCAGTGTAATTTTGTCCATATAAAATATTGTTAGAGCGTGACACTTGTAATTTGTTGTTGACAGCATAAAATGTTGGACCTGCAGGTACACACACACGCACACAGACACACACACACACACACACTCACACACTTACCGCCTTGTTATCTGTCAGCCCTCCTCCAGCCCATCTGTCTTGTTTGTTGAACTTTTTACTCAACACATCCTCATGTGACTGAATATTTAAAGAGACGATCATTTTTGAGGAGCTCAGCAGCTCATCTGAACCCGCCTGGCTGTTTACAAAACATCGTTGCAGTTTTTATTCACATGTATTTACCAGTTGATGTAGATTAGCTCATGAGAAGCAGAAGTGTGAGCGGAGCAGGTGGACATTGAAGGTCTCGTGGCCGCTGGCAGGTGAAACGTCAATCAGTGTCCCAAAAGCAACTTTCAGTCACTGTTTTTAGAATAAAAGTAAACCTTACATATTAAAAGCTTCAAGAGTTTGAAATGCCCGTTTTGACTTGTGTACGTTCTTCTTTCCAAAAGCTCCAAAATGTGACCCAAACTTTAATTAAACCTAAACTCTTCCCGCTAGTCCACGTGCCAAAAAAAAAAGGTTAAAATGTGCAAATTCAACCCGGGTCTTCTCAGCGTGAGGCGGCAGGGATGTTTACCACCACACTTTTATTCTTCCCTGAGTACCATCGGGATTCACACCGTTCGCCATCATCATTTAGTGCCCGTTTATACGTTTTCCAGTGAAAATGCAAAAGTTCCGTTGCGTTCTGGGCGTCCTTTTAAATGACTATGGTGCTCGGAGCCTCTGAAAACTCAACTTTTTGAAAACGGCTCCCAAGGTGAAACTTTGTCAAACGGTCTGACTTCATCCTGGTGTAAACTTTGGGTCATGCTGATTTTTCTGATCCTAAACTGCAAAAACAATGCCTTTTCATTTGAAACGTCCCTATGACGGCTTGTTTCAGCATGGCAGGAACTGATGAAAGCGTCTCGGTCCCTTTATGAGTTTTAGACGCCGTCACATCACTGTGCCGCCCTGCAGCCTCATTACCGCCTCATATTTATCATTTATAGTCCATTTAGTTCTCGCATGAGGAAGTGTGTAGTTTGCGTGTCTCACACATTTAGCTGCAGCCGCATCCCTTCGTATATTTTCTCCCCTGTTGTGTCCCCCTGTTACTTCAAGCTCATCAAACTTCACACCGATCCGCAGAAATACTCCAGAAGTGGAGATCTGAAGTCAACATGGGGTTTTCACTGGCTTCTCTGCTCCCCAGGGAATGAAATCCTCGGAGGTTTAACAGTATATTAACAGCCTATTTGATAGAGGAGCACTTACTTTCTCCCAGCGAGTGTTTGAAGGAGCAGCTGGAGCCCAACTCTGTTGTGAATGCCTTCCCTGTGGTTTGTAAACCTTTTTTTTTTTATGAATGACGAGCTGCTAATTAATTCAGACTTCTTTGAAAGGAACTTCTCTTCATCTGTGATTGATGCTTCTCAGCCCCTTTCCAACTGTGTGTGTGTGCGTGCGTGCGTGCGTGCGTCCGTTTGGGAATCAACATGTGTGTTCAGCTTATAGAAGTTGTGTATGTGCATTCTGGTTTAATCGAAGGACGTTCAAATGGATTTCAAAGTGTGTGTGTGTGTTGTTTTCACATGTATGTGCCTGGCCTTTTCCCAACTCGCTCAAAGTACCCGTCATCCACCACGTCTGTGAACGTCATGTCCCTCCAGTTTTCACTGCATTAGCGGCCTGGATGTAGTTGACACCCACACTCCAATCCTACCATTTTCCTCCAGGCTGTGTGTGTGTGCACGTGTGTGTGTGTGTGTGTGTGTTGTACACAATGGTGTTTCCAACATGTTTCGTTCGTGTGAATTTTTGCATCCGTAAACTTTCATCTGTACAATGTTCCTGTACTTTCCACCTCTGTGCTTCCCAGCCATGATGCCAGACTCAGTCATGAGAGATGTGAGTCTTTAGTGTTCTCAGATTTGCACGTGGTAAAGAAAAATAGAAACACTTTGACAGTCTAAAGACATGAAAGTCTGTTTATTGCTGATTTCTGAGCAGCTTTTCTGCTTATCGATATAAAAGAAACTATGTAGTTTTCGAGATGGTGCTAATGACACTCTTAAAAAGGGCCACCGTAAAACCTCAGCATTAATACTCGAAGCTGTGTGAGACATTCAAGTTCATTGTTTTAATGGAAAAAGTGATAAAAGGTTTGATTTATTTCATGTTTTATTGTTAGAAAAATGTCTTAGTTTCATAATTTCAGTAGTTTAAAAAATGTAAATGGGGTATTCCAAAGGACACGCCAGTGAACGTCACATATAAAAAAGGCTGTTAAGGGTTCGATTAGATCAACTAAACTGTGCAGCCACCGTTTGTCATGTCACCGTCATGCACGTTGATGGCTTTTTGTTCCCACTTGGATCATACATCAAAGATTGTTGAAATGACATTACGAACAAGCTCTTGGCAAAACATTAACAGAGTTGAACTTCTACCCGGTCCGTTTGCAGCTCAGAAGCACTGTGTCCATGAAGCAGGTCCTCGCAGACTCCGGCTATTTTTACAACTTAACACATCTTCAGAAGAAGCTTTTTGTGGGTAAAAGTACAACCATATAACTTACATTGTTAAAGGATGGCAGTGTGATTGCCATTTCTCAAACTCTACAAATACGCAGCCTGTGTAGTTAATGGCTCTATGAGTAAAAGTCGAGATGAAGTGCAGTGAAAAAAAAATAGTTTGATCTGATGTGAGGTTGGTCACCACAGTTCTGACTAATCTAACTTTGAAAACATCTCTTCTGGTTTGTCTTCTTTGGTCAGTCATGATGGATGACCTACCGCTTATTCCATATAAAATGAAGTTTACGATCTCTGGTTTATGTGAATAATATTTCACAGTCGTAAACTGAAAACTTTGAGGCCAAGTTGACATGACGACATTTCAAGTGAAAACACGTTGTTTTTGCGTTTTTATTTCTCACGTTGTTTTTGCGTTTTTTGCAGCAACATTCTGAAAATGATATCCACTCGCACGGAAAAGACAAACGCTGAAAACGATAGCGTTGGCATGTTTGGCCACTGGTGGCTTGTTTTTGTAACAAAAGCACAAACACATGCACCAAGAGAGCAACACACCATCCTGGTGGACAGACGGCCAAGTTGGATTGTTATTACGGTGACCGTCAACTATAAAACTACCAAGTCCAGGAGAACATGGACCATTGAAGGACTGTATGAGCTTCACTTTTCTCTGCTTTGCGCTGAACTCCAGTGGCTAATCACACCTTCACACTGAAGAGTGACCGACCTGTCGTCGTATCAGTCACCGTGTGGTTAAATTTACTTGAGGAGCGTCGGTTAAATTTAGCCTTATTTTATTGTACTTTTCTCCATTGTAATTTGCTGTGTTTGAAGGTTTGAGCTTTTCTCAACATGAAGATTTCCAAGCACAATAGATTATACTGTATGTGATCAACGTGGGGGGAACCATGACAGTGGAGTAAATAGTGGCATCACTGTGTTTGTAATAACAAGAAACTCTGCACACTTTTAACTGCACCGTGCTGATGACTAAACAATATTATGTCATATCTGTTGTTGTGTGTTTAGCCACAAATAAGCTTGTTAACTTGCTTGGTGAGTGGATTAATAAAGCAGACTGGGCAGATGGACGTATAAGCGGCACTTTACACAGCTGACATACGGCCTCTGCTGTGCTGGACGGCAGCTTCATCAGTGAATTATTGACAAGAGAGCTATTATTAAACCTGTATTTCGATAAGTCCATATTTCCCTGAATAAATCCACTGAGCTCCTCTCTGCTTGTCGCTCCTGGAAAAGATGAATAACGTATTCCATTTCTCACAATGAAGTGGCCAGGCCCAGCTGAATGAGAGACATTGATTTAGAAGGTTTTTCTATCTGAAGAAATATGAATGTTGTTTTGTCCCAAAGCGATCGGTGACTCACCCAGAGCCATTTTATCATCTTTTCGATGAGCTGTCAGCAGCTGGCGATTCACTCCTCTACGTGACTCGCTGTATCTGCGATGACTAATGCGCTCTCACAAATGGAGCTGCCCGAGCGAGACGGCTTCACTTAAGCAATCGCAGAGATGTGGATTTAACCTTGCGTCTTTACGTCGCGAGCAGCTTGTTTGAGTTGGGAGTTGTGACTGAGTAACGTCCGACAGCCGAGAGGCCGGGGTGCACTTCCTCATGTTTTCACTTTTGTTTTGGCCAAATCACAAACATGAAACATGAAAATGTCAAATGAAATGAATGTGGTGGTGTACATGTGTTGCCTGCACACGGAATGATTCAATGTTGTGAACTTTGATCTGGAAGAATTTGATTCGTCGCCGTCGACAAGTATGTATTTTCTTGCAGGTTTTATGTTCAATTGTTTGTTTTGTCTGAATCTTTTCGAATGTCCTGCTGCCTGTCTTGGCCAGGACACTCCTGCAAGACATTTTTAACCTCAAGGTTTTTCCTGGTTATATACAGGTTACCAAAATCAATAAATAAATGAAACTCAGCCATATTTCCCTCAATCCGTCCTTCACACCACTTCATCAAGTTTCTGGTGATGTGGGTTAAAAGTGCGGTACACCCGGGCTCGATCACCACAAGGCAAAGAAACAGAAAACCATTCACCGCTACCGGCAACTTCCGTCACCTTAAAGGCCTTTTTGGTGGACGAACCCAGAGAAAACACACTTGTGCACAAGAGAAACATGCAAACTCAAGCGGATTGTTTTAGGACACTGCAGGTTTCACACCTTTTGAAATACTTGGGTTGTTGTTGTTGTTCCTTCGTGTGCAGATGCTGACAATGTGATGTCTCTGTAATACGTGAGGTAACCACCGTTTCTGCCTCCTCTTCCTCAGATATTACTACAACAAGAGGATCCTCCATAAGACCAAAGGGAAGAGGTTCACCTACAAGTTTAACTTCAACAAGCTGGTGCTGGTCAACTACCCCTTCATCGACATGGGCTCTGGTATGTGCACGCTGAGGGGATTATTCATGTTCCTGGGCCACAGTCCTGCAGGTTTCTCATGTTGCTCTACTGCCACACACAATGGTAATAATGCTCTGTATCGCCTTGGACCAGTTTCACTCAACTCAATGAGACCGTTGCTCGACAGAAGACGCACAAATCATGTTCATGTGCCGTCATAATACAATCCACTCATCATCGTCTCCAACAACTGAGAAACACTGAATCAATATGGAGTGTCTGTATTTAATATCTGGATCAAATATTGATTTCTATATTAACCAAGAAATTCTGCCTGTGTGCATTTCTTCTAGTTTTTCAATGTAATTAAAAATCACCACAAAGTCTCTTTTCCCTCAATCTGGTGCCGCCTAACGACAATAAAGTCTTAATTCAGTTTTTCTCCTGGTCTTGGGTTGCAGTCAGACAGGAAAAAAAAAAAAAGCTTTGTCAGAAAAGACAGTTGTCAGACAGTCAAAGACAAAAGTACACAACCGGGATGTTAAAATGTTATAGTCTGTGAAAGTTTCCAAGTTGCTGTGGTGGCTCACTGAATTACAGCAGGAGGCGACGGCTCCGAGCCACTTTCTGGTCCCAGCTGAAGTGGACTGACCGCCTCCTTCAGATGCCACGCTAGTTAAGTCGGTTTACTAGATGTCATTTGTGCGCGTGTGCACGCGTCTCCCTGGTTACTGTGTACGTGAAACACCAGCGTGCCACGTCCCACTTTATCCCCCTGTGAAGTCGGCTCTCGCTCTGGTCGCGGCCGCCCAGTGTAAACACGGCCCATATGGAGCGTTGGATACCGGCTGACATGAGTGCAGCACGAAACTTTAATTATAGCCTCCGTGTGATGTGGCCCACACGCTGACATGTTGTGATATGATGGTTTCATACAATAGTCCCACACACACACACACACACACACACACACACACACACACACACACACACACACACACAGCAATACTCTGTTCTTTTCAATGTCCTGCTTCTCCAAGTGTTGAGTTGTCTCCCCAGACTCATTTTCTTTTTCTTTTTTTTTTTCCAAGCTGAAATAACCACAGGTCACATATTCTGTTTGAGTTTCTTTGCAGACCAAACATGCAATACATACAAATGGACTTTTGCATCCAAGAGTATTCATGTCTAAACATAATGATAGCAGCCACTCTCCCAAACGCCTTTTGTGCATTTGTTTTTCCTCTATTTCTATTCAAGGAATATTGTGGCTAAGATGATTTCTTTGCGGCGTGCCTCATCTCACATCCTGGTGAGTCAGAAGCCCCACAAAGCTACGCCCATGTAACTCAAATTGGTGCAATCAGCACGTTGATTGTATAAAGTGTGGCTGTTGTTCTGTTAGACATCATCTCAGTTCCAGTGGAAAGGAACTTAAGAACAGGGGAATGAGGGAGGATCGACATGTGGACATATGGCTTCACAGTAGTTATTATCTTTTGGAAGGTTGTGACATGACATCCTTCATCACCTACCTCTCCCCCCAGAAGCAGCAGGACATTTGAAGTGTAGCTTCTTAACATGATCAATTTCACTCTGGATGAGAATCACATTTAGAAAGGGATTATTGTTTTTGGTGTTACACCCTGTAAACTTCATTATTAAAGCTTTTCAAATTCCCACTCTGAGACCTTGAATGATATATCATCAGATAATTCTGTCAAAAGAGGAAAGATGCGTCTGCAATATGTGCAACTCCAGTTCCAAAAATGTTGGGACTATCAGAAAAATGGAGAAAACAGGATGTATTGATTTGCAATTATCATAAAATGATTTATGAATTGTAGAACACCAACAACAGATTAGATATAAAAAAAATAAAATG
This sequence comes from Parablennius parvicornis, assembly GCA_900302745.1. Classification (NCBI taxonomy): domain Eukaryota; kingdom Metazoa; phylum Chordata; class Actinopteri; order Blenniiformes; family Blenniidae; genus Parablennius; species Parablennius parvicornis. Next base: position 7,911 of record OMNM01035580.1, on the reverse strand, counting down.
AACTTATTTTCATTTAGACTGCAAAATATATTTTTTGATTGCGAGGTAAATTTGATCAGAAGGTCACCAATCTATACAAAAACCTAGTATTGACTTTGGAGAGGACAACATCCTGTGCGCACCAAGGCCAGAGGTTTGTATTAGCTGCTCATGATCTCAGGCAGCCCTGCATTAGAAACAAACATAGATCTACACTCGAGACCACTGCCTTGACTCAGGAATACCTCCAGAACCCATTGTCTGTGAACAAAATTCACAAATGCAAGCTGAAGCTGTAACATTTAGAGAAGTAGCCGCGTGTGAACACAATCCAAAAATGCCAGTGGCTTTTCTGTGCTAAAGCTCAATTAAAAAGGGCTGAGGCAAAATGGAAAACAATTCTGTGGTCAAATAAATCAAAATTTATTTATTTTTCTTGGAATCCACAAATGGCATGTCCTCCAGACTCAGAGTAGAGGGGTCATCCAGCTTGTCAGCGGTGCACATAAGCCAGCATCTCTCATGGTTTAGTCTCACAATAATGCCTATAGCAATGGCTGCTGCACATCTGGAATGACACGAGCAATACTGAACAGTCTACAGAGATATTAAAGCTACCTCTGTCCCATCATAGACTTACAGTAGAAGAGTCCAGGTGCTAATGACCATGTCTGGAGACAGGACCTTTCATCACAAGTAAACAATTCATCCTTCATAAAACAAACTGAAACCACTTTGCAAAAGCAAATGATCTTGAAATGTTAAGCAGCTCCAATCCAGCATCAGACAAGTTTGTGATGAAAGGTTTTTCCTGACACTGTAGCAATAACTTTTATCCCGCACATTTATCTTTTGAAGAAAAGGGAAGGTTGAACAGAAGTTTCTAAAAACTATATAAAATTGTGTTCAGGAAATTGTGATTTGCCTTACTTTCAACTTACATATTTTTTTATGTTCTATTTTTTGGGAAGGGGGTTGTTTTGTTGAGTGTTTGTTCTGCTGGCCTCCAATAGATGTGTACACCTGTCTTATTAGGAGCTTAAGAAATCACTATGAATTAATGTTTTTAAGTTGCTGACATTCCTCCCATACATGACCAAACAATATGGAGCACAGCTTTTACCTGCTATGAAAGCAAACAACCTCTTCAGATGGTTATCAGTGCTTGTTGGGTAAAGGGAGGCAGTTACACTAACAGAAATTCACAGGCGAGCACCAGCGAGAAACAAAGTCTGAGCAAAAAGAGGAGGGGAAATCTTTCGGAAATGCAGTGATAAAATGAGGGAGGAAATAAAAGGGCAGAGGAAGAGAAAATTATTTCACGGTGACTGAATGCGTTGACATGAAAGTGGTGCATTGTGGGTAGTCTTGGCCTGGGGGAAACCACTGGAGCAGAAGGACAGAGATGGGAGAGTCTGTGCAGTGCCATGGCAGACGGGCACGCGCACAAACGCACGGCGTGCATCACATTTCAGGCAGAGTGGAACACAAGCAGCCCACAGTTTCTACCAGCCCACAGTTATTATTTAACCCTGTTGACTTGATCAGTGTTGTTTTAAGATAATATCACTCTCTGAAGTCCTGCTGAGCAGCAATCCAAAATGACTAATCAGTAAGGAGGATTTTTCAAGACCCTATTGTTCCAGTGGGCGCCGATGTACAGTAATGATGATCATGCTTGTCGGATGGGAGGATATCTGTAAGGACGATTTTATATAAGAGAGTCAGATGGGATGAGAGATGTAGGCTAGAATGCAAATTTAGCGTAGGCCGGTTAGGGCCAGTTTTCACTGCCCTGCGCTCCACTGAGCTGTAGACTTGTGAATACGCTAATACGCTAACCTAACAGGACAGGCTGATGACATCACACACCACGGGCCCTGCAGAAATCACTTGAGTCACAATGTTTCAGTGTGTGTGTGTGTGTGTGTGTGTGTGTGTGTGTGTGTGTGTGTGTGTGTGTGTGTGTGTGTGCGCACGCATGTGTGTCCGTTCGTCTGCATTTGTGGTCACATCCTGAGCCACGTGCAGCGAGTCTGCTGCTGTAATATACACAGAGCCATGAAAGTCAGGTCAGGCATTTAGACCAGAGGCATCTGTGTACATTCATGGATGAACAACACCGCAAAGGCTCAAAACCACCTGTGATTGCCAATCATCAATTAATACTTTAACAGGGGTTGTGATGTTTGCATCACAACCCTATACAGTTAACATAATCTCAGAATGTTGCCTGGTAATCCTCTCTGGGACATTCCTCATGTAGTCTTATGATAGGACTTTAAAATTGTGAATCATTTGATGTTTCATTGGATTATATAAGAATCCCTTTGTCATGGTGCCAGGGAACTCCATCAGAAAACAATGAAGGTCAGGCAATATCCTTGAGGAAATATAATGTCAATGATACAAATGTTATATAATCATCCAGTCTCACACAAATTGCAAATTATTGACATATTTGCAATCATAATACACAGTATTTTACTAATTTTGGAAATCAAAAGGGAAAGAAAAAACTGTGCAAGTAGCATAATAAAGAGTAAATAAAAATAAAAAAAGTTCACAGATAAAATTGGGATGGAGTTGATCTTGAAGATAATGTGTAAAAGTCAAATGTTTGTTCGAAGTGAATTAAAGTCAAACAGCAGTTTTCAATGCTTTAAAAAAAAACATATTAGATGTATAAGCCTTTTCAACTTAATTGCCAGTATTCATACAAGTAAAATACTTCTCTGTTTTTTTATCTAATACATACCGAAAGGACATGACTACTATTATGTAATCATCGTTGACGCACAAACAAGACTGAACGCATCTCAAAAGTTGCAGTGCTGAAAGTCTGAATGTGTGGGAGCAACTGCCAGATGATAATTCAGAGCCACGAACTCCCAAAGTCAGAGAAAAGTCAACAAGGCAGTGTTCAGAGTTTCTGTTTGAGTTTGTTACAATATTGCTTTGATGAATTTCCCATTTTCTCTCCAGTTATCAGAAAAATATTCTTTCTCAAAACTATAATCGCGGTATTAGGCACAAACGCTCCCAATGTTCGGTGATATGTGCATTCATACACACACACAGAAATAACACCAAATCTTTCTTATTCTCACACACACATTGATGATGCCAACACCTTAGGACAGAAATGAAAGGACAGCAGCTGCCTCCTGTGTTTTCAAGATAACGTCAACAGACTGAAAGTTATGAACAACAAACAAAAGACAATTCAATTCTAAAATCCAGCTTTTTTTCATTAATATCAGAGCTTTACTAATAAACCTACAAATACACAATTATAAATATATAGTCATTTCTTCGTAACATTGATATGCATTTTTTTTCCAGACATAATGGATTCACATGTCTTTGGCCTGCCCATTGAACCCGCATACAGTAATAGATACTCCTCTCAATAGTGCATAGTCAAGTACCTGTGGAATTTAGCTACCCACATCTCAGAAATGAGGCGAACATACACGAAAAAAAAAAAAAAACTCATTCTCTCTTCATTTGTCTCTCACACACACATGCACAAGGTCACCCACGGTGTCCGGAGACTAATAGGTTAAAGGGTTGTGGCCCATGTTTGAAGTGTGGGGTGAATGTTATCATCTCCTCAGGCAATGGCGTTCTCCAATGGCTCCTTCTCATCCGCTGTGGCATGATCTGCCCCCCGTGCCGCGGCCAGCTCCTCGTTCTTTTTCAACTCTCGCTGATACTTGGCCATGATCGCAGCGTAGGCACATCCATACACCGCTGCAGCCAGCATCATCAGACACACAATCCCACACACCACGCCAGTGATGATCACGGTGGCGATGGCGTGGCGCAAGTTGACAGGCCGATGCCTCTGCTTAGGTTCACACTCTGGCAGGCCCCCTCCCACACCTCCTCCTCCTCCTCCTCCACCTACGAAACCCTCCCCCATCGCTGTGGGGACGTGGAGAGCGTGGCTGGAGGGGTGAGCGTGGTTGCCATGGGTGTGGCCTCGCAGCAGCCTCTCTGACTCCAGGTGGTGTAGGTTTGCAAACAGGTAATGGTAGCTCGTCGTCATGCAGACATGGAAGAGCTGATAAGGGACTTTCTGCAGGTCTCGGTCCTTCATTTCTTCTGGCTGGGTGCAAAGCACTTCATCCACCACTCCACCTTAGAAACCGAGGCAAAGAGTTAGCATAACTCAGCTCACAGGGGAAGGATGAAATTTTGAGACTTGGATCAGTCAGTTGTTGTGTATCATTAACTCTGCACTTGATGTTAATTACCCATTTCCCTTTTGGCAGCTTACAACAGAGGAAGCCAAAATCCTAATCATCGTGCTGGAGCCTAAACCAACAAATCATTGCTTTTCTTTTTTTCAAACAACAATGTTGCTTCTGATTACTTCAAGTGACTAAATTAGCTCAAAGAGTTTCTGTTGTTCAAAGCAATAGAGTTTGTTGAAGAAAGCAGTGATTTAGGACTTCTTCATCTATCCTCTGTGTCTCATAAACTCTCCTCTTCTCTGTGTATCTGTGTTCATGTAGAGCACGCCTTGTCACACTTTCTTTCTGCCTGCCTGATTAACCACTGGCTTTCTCCTAAGCACACATCCTTGTGTGTAAGACCATTGTTCTGTTTTGCAGTAATTAGAATTTTCAGGCTTAAAGACGAAAGCTATGTCAACTCAACACAGGCATGTGGGCGGGCCAGCTAACCCCATGTAATCCTAGCTATCATTGTGCAGAGGCAATTGTGTTATCTAATGCATGCAGGGTTTGGTCTAGCATAGAAATTGATGTGGTTTAGCAATAACAAATAACTCCTAATCGCCCACATACACCATCTCTGATTGGAGGGACCACCAGTACAGAGTGTTCAAGAGATTCTTAATCATGCACAAACTGTCAACAGTCACAGTTAAAGATGCACTGATGAATGCTATAATTCATCATTCTCTAATGTACATTTTTTATACACTTTATGTCGTCCTCCCAAACAGTACTGTACAGGAGTAACAAAACCTTTAAACCAACAGTCTTCATTGTGGTAACAATGTAAAGCCTTGTTTTTTACTGTGTCAGTCCCTCTAAAGGCAAAAAAAAAAAAAAAAAAAGCTTTTTTCTTTACTGTTGAAGGGAAATTCATACATATTGTGCTGATCGATAGATAGAGGGACAGAAAATAAATGTTATTACTTCTTAGGCATTATAATCTAGATGTTTTTATAGGGTATTACTATAAACTGCAATCACTCAGGAGATTATTTCGTGACTGGGAGTCATTGTATGATAAGGAAAAAAATGGTACATTGAAAAGCAACTACTTGGGAGATAGGAAGAGCATAGCTGTGGGTTACAGGTGCAGCAGATTGAATTTAATTTTAGGATAGGATATTGTCTAAAAGACAATTTCTAAGTGATTCCTGGCTTGCCATGCCTTTGCTTTAAGTAATTCCCAGCCTCTCTTTCCCATATTTCCTCTTTACCTCCAGTGAAAATATCAACAAAGGACAAAATGCCAGAAAATAACCTTTAAAAAAAGAACATTATTACCATAATGAAATATTACCATATTTTAATGCTGTACCCAGCAGGAAGTCTATTGTGATGACACAATACTCTTCGGTGGTTGCTATGGGGCTTCTGGTGGTCTTACCTTTAAAGAGGTAGGTCTCCAGCCAGAGTTTCAGGCCTATGAGCTGGCAGTCACACCTCCAGGGGTTACCTCGAAGTGTGAGGCTGTCCAGATGTGTCAGGGCCTCTAAGAGAGAGCGGTCCAATCGTGTTAGTTTGTTGTGTGCCAGCCCAAGATGGCTTACGTTCCGTAAACTGTCCCCAATGGCTCCGGACAAACCCCACAAGCTGGTGAGAGAAAATTACACAAGATTCAGCAGGTTGCATAACTTCAGGATTCAACACAGACATTAAAAAACAAATCTTTTTTTATTTTTATGGTCAATCCTTAACCTGTTATGTGAGAGGTCCAGATGTGAAAGTGAGCGGATGGGTCCAAGCATCCGCTTGTCAAGCTCTCTCAGGCTGTTGTAGGCCAGGCTGAGACGCTGTAGAGTCCTCAAACCCAGCAAAGCAGTTGGTGAAATAGACGTTATAGAGTTATTAGATAGATCCAGAATGCGAACAAGGGGTATTTCCCTGAAGGCCATTGATCCCAGCCCCCTGATTCGGTTATCTTGGAGATAGAGTTCTTGGGTGTCTGGATGCAGTCGGCGAGGAATGTCGTAAAGGCCTCGACCCCGGCAGTCTACTACTTTGGTGTTGCTGTTGCAGCTACACTCCTTTGGGCAGGCATGTGACAGAGACAGGAGGGAGAGGAGGGCACATCCAAGGATCACTGTGGAAACACATGGATAAAAACTGGATTACACTTTTGAAAGTATAGGAACATTTAATATGTGCATTTTGTGAGTTACTGCTAAATAATAACACCAATCTCCAGCCTTCTTTTGTGATGAAATAACAGAAAAGATACAGTTACGTTCAGGATAATTATAAATGTTGTGTTTTTAGCTTTTAAGTTGTTAGTGCCCCTTGATTTTGCAAGTATAATCTTCTTTTTTGATTTATGTTATTACAATTTACCAAGAAAGTAAACTTATTACTGATATGTTTACTCCCACCTCCCACCCCCTTAGATAGTGGTCTTCAGCGACTTCGCCAAAGCTTCATAACCTCTCACCCACACACTAATCCATATACAGCACATATTGGGTGTCTGATTCCCTTTGAGATAACTTCACATGGCCATTCCTTCTGGAACATTACAGCAGTATTTTTAGCTTTGGTTTGACTAGCTCCAGGCTCAGTGAAATGACGCTCCGACCCCGGCCTCAGCTCACTGGTTGCAGTTGTGGATGTTGAAGAGATCGACACTGTTGATTTTAATTCTTACACAAGCTGGGGTTTACTTCGGGAATGTTTTACAAGAATATGAAACCCTGGACTTGTCGGGAGGCTCTGTATCAGTCATTAACTATGCTATTAGGGTTTTTATTTTTTCATTAGGGAGCAGTATTTTAAAAAAGCATATTACTAAGCACTGTAATATGACAAATAATCAACTACTTAGTATTGTTTCGTACAACTAAATTCAACAAAATCATATGAATTAACATTTAGCATCAGCACTTAAATGAATTATATATCAGAATGTCTTTTCTCACCATCACCTTTCTGTCTTTTGGATTACGATTTATAGTTTTAGAAATATTCAGGCACTCTGAGATCTAATCCCAGGTGTTTGTTTGGTTCGTGCGGTTCTTGGCAGTGTTGCTGTTATGATATTATCTGTATTGTTCCAACATAAAAAAGCATAATCACATGACTGCGTGGAGATTAAGCGCGCTGTGCTGCAAAGCCCTGTGTTAATTGCACCCTTGTTAGTGAAATTACAGTGTGTGATTGCAAGAACGTGTTCACTCACATGTGCTCACATGTGTGCATCTCACTCATAAACAAACATACAATGCATTTGCAGATAGACATAAAAACACCGCATCGGCTCAGCGGAGCGTTGTAACAGCAGCTCCAGAATGAGGTCAACACAGGAGAATGGCTCTTTGCTCTGACATGTCCCCTCAGTCCACTGTACACACAAATAAGTTTGAACACAGCTCGCAGCAAGTGCTCCTTTGAATCAACCAGGTATCAATTTGAGCTGCAGCTGACAAGATTTTGAAAAGATGTGCAGCTGCAAACATGAAATCAGGGAAGTGGATGTGGATGCAGCTGCTTTGATGTGCGAGCTGCCAAAAGCAAGCAATGAGCACTCAGTTATACAACCGTTTACACAACGCACTAGTTTGTAGCAGGAACCCAACTGGCCATGTACTATAACAAATACACAAACACACACACACACACACACACACACACACACACACACACACACACACACACACACACACACACACACACACACATACAACCACACACA
>OMNM01035577.1:0-14063 GCA_900302745.1 Parablennius parvicornis | reverse complement strand
AAAAATATAATAAATGAACTTTTAATGTAGATGTAACTTTGTGACAAAAATTAATTAAATTCTGACTCACCTATTTTGAAAACATCAACAACAACAAAAAATGTTATATCCCCTAAAGTCAAGATGTCTTCACAATCTCCCATGAATACATATTGTGTGATAAACTTTTGAAATGGCGACGCCCTCTGTCATGCCTTGTTTTCCAAAACTATACAATAAAGCCAGACACGAATGGTCATGGCCATTCTCATCAACATACGAGCATCAAACACTCATGACCACTCTACCAACCGAGCCACTGCCACACAGTAATCGTTCAAAGAAAGGCCTTTTCTCACAATGTTCAAGCACAAGCTTAAAACAAAAGAAAAACGGAAACATTAGGAGAATTGATGATTCCTGTTAAGAATTTAAATGCATTTCTCAAATTTCTAACTCAATTTTTATTGCGCTGACAAAATTATCTTCAATTGATTTTCCCATGTGAAGCCAAGCTTCTCTCCGTGGGCACCTTGTTGCACCTGAGCTGACTTGTAAATATTTATGGGGATTGCTGGAGCCATTAAGCACTTCAGTGACTTTGGGTTCTGACAATGTGTTAAAAAAAAAAACAAAAGAAAAAAAAAGACCACGTAAATGTACATTCGGCTGCATTCCGGACGTTCCATATGAAAGGTTTGATAAATGGAACAAGCGACTATGTGAAAAGTTGACCCTTCACTCGTGAAACAGTAACGGCGCTGGGTAATTGGATGGACTGCTGTCAGGCAGAAAGAGTCTTTCAGATGAATCACTATAATGGTGCCGGTACCCTGCAGCTGAACCTGCTGAGCTGTCCTCTGTAAATGCTGCATTCATGGCTCGGAGTTATTAGGCAACGTATCAGCTTTGTCCGAGTGAGCAGCTTCAGGTAGCAGGTCCAGTGTGTCTCTACTCTCATTATTTTATAGTTTTTTCCTCTTGGCACTGCATGTGAAAGGCAGTTTGAAGTTACTCATATGAAGTGGTCAATGTAACTGTAAGGGGTAAACAGGATTACGACAGAAAAAAAAAAAAAAAAAATCTCAATAGTGGGAATTTATAGATTTTTTTTTTTTAATCTTCAACTCAAAAGAATCATTTGAATTTTCAATTTTTTTTGGTTTTTGTTTCGTGAGGGTGTCTAGTTAGTATCCCAAGCCATTAGTTGGCACTGTTGATTGTTTTTGTAACGAGACTATACACATGCGCACAGAGAATAATACGCCATAAACATTAACAATTACAGTTCATGGACAGACCATTATATAAAACTATAAAACTACCAAGTCCCAGTGGTGGTGCATGTACACTAGCAGCAGTTTAAAAAAAAATATTTCCCCTATGTTTACATGCTGACTGAGTAGCTGTGATTTAGAAAAATTAGATTTTCGCTGACTCAGAGCATCACTGTCATGTATACGGACCCCCAAAATACAACAAAAATGGTTTGTCTTTACTTGAGAACTTTGTCGGCTGTACAGGGCCTATATATATATATTAGCTGAATAATGTTAAGACTATGATGATCTTAGGAGTTGCAGTGCAACTAAAATTTACTTAGCTAAATATCCATCCATCCGCCTTCTGTCGACCCACCCATGTATCCATCCATCCATCAATCCATCCATCCATCCATCGTGTTCAGGGTCAGAGGGCGCTAGAGCCAATCCCAGCTAACCATGGGCGAGGGCAGGATACACACAGACAGATTTTCCTATCCATCACAGAGGCTCAATGTCTTTTAAGAAAACGAGGCCTTGATCTTCAACCAATCTTGTGTCAGTCACTAAAATAGATCAATCATTATGTCTTTACAGAAATCTGTAACACTATCTCTTATCCATCAATTTAAGGGTATGTTGGACTTTATATGCTCCTCAAAGCTTTTTTTTTTTTTTTTTTTAAACTCTAGGCTTGTTCTTGAAATGACTGTAAAATAGTCTCTTCCGCCCCTCCTTAGCTTTATCTAATGTGAGTGGAACTAAAATGAATGTGCGTCTGCTCATTTTGTTCAGAATCTGGCCCTGGACGTTTGCATTCCACAGCTTGGGTGATGGAGCTTGAAAAGCACGATAAATAATCGGGGCCAGTGAAGAGAGGATAGGACAAGGGTGACGTGGGATCTCCAGTTTGTTCCTGTTATAAGGTGAGCAGCTGTTTTTTGCGCTGTTTCAAGACAGTTAAGATAGGACTGACTTAAACAGGTAAAAAGGGCATTATAATAATCTAAACGAGAGCAAATAAAGTGTGCACAGTCATCTCTAGTTCCACCTTGGATACCGTAACTTTTAAATGAACCTATGGTGCACAAATGGAATAAAAACAAAAACGTGTTATCTGTCTGACATATCTGTCTATGGACAGATGCTGGTCAGAGGACGCACTTAGATTATGAAGGCACGATCAATTAACCAATTATTGATTGGTATCCACTTTTGGGAGGCAAGATATAAAGAAACTATTTACAACAGGTGTTATATGGTATTACCATTTGTAGTATTTATAATTGGACTTTACATTTCATCAATGTGGGATCTTCCATTTTACTTAGAACATAAAAAATATTGAAGGTTAATCTGTTTCCCAATTTTATGGCGTCCCCTGCAGGCCACAGTGCCCTTAACATTTGCCTATATTGCCTAATAGGCCAGGTGGCTCTGCATTGACAAGTTTTTAATGAAAGCTAGGGACAGATGATGAAAAGATTGATGAAAGGTTAGATGCAAGTTTGTGTATTGAAACCTCACTTCGGTGGCCTGCATACTCCAAATTAGCCATGACAAGCATCTCCCATAGCTGTAGTTTCATATCTGAAAACAAAGACATCTGGACTGGAGGCTGGATCAGTTGGTGGTATTTTGATTACTAATTTTGGGCCAATTTGTCATGCTCCGATTAAATACTGCACCAAGACGAGATCCGGGCTGCGATGCAGTTTTGCAAGTATCATTGGGTTTAATGAGAAAGACTCCATGTCCGCATCTTTTCACAAGCCACTTGCTTCTAATTGCAACATAAAGTGAAGACACAACTTGCAAAACACCACATCAACCTTTATAGTGGGGACATACTCGGGCGCTGGGTGAAGGCTTACCCTCACTCTTATCAGGCGGTGCCTCCTGCAGTCTGTAGTTCTTGCAGTGAAAGCCTGATTATCTCCAGTTATGTGTGTAAACAGTGTCGGATGCACCGGGTGGACCCAGCCTGGGGATATGTGAGGAAGTGAAGTGATTTCTATGGAATAAGTGCTGCTGGCAAAAAAATAAAATGTTTTTAAAACACCAGCATAGTATGCATTGATAATATATCAGATATTTACTTCCTTCCTACTAAAATGCTTTGACTGAGGCTGCTTGAGCCCATACACCACTTAGGTACCTAGCAACAAAGAAAATAACAATATAATTTTGCAAGATGATATCTGTGTCATGCTGTCAATCTCTCTCTCTCTGTATCAGTCTCGTCTGAGGTCGGAGGAAATCCTAAATGTTGTTTATTCAGGAATTTAGCTCATCTCAGCCTGTTTACATGTTTTCAAGTGAAAACGGATAACTTCACTGTGTTTTGTCGTGATGGCCAAATGAAGCTTCACGAAACACTGTCTTTATTTTCTTGAGCCACTAGATGGCACTGTCTGGCAATGAAGCGTGCTTTCAAACATTTGTTTAACAGTCAGCTTCTATCTTCAGACTAACAGTACCATCTAGTGGAGTCAGAAAATATAGAAATTGGCTCATGAAGCTTCATGAGGCTTCGTTTGGTCATCACTAGTGTTTTGGGTCTCCATTTACACGACAACCATGATCAGTGCCACTGAAAATGCAACTTTTTGGAATCTGGAATCATTTTAGTCATTTCTGTCTTCAAAACGTTGCCATGTGAACACAAACTTTTTCTCAATCCAAAACACATAAACGATACATTTGCACTCTGAAAAATTATCATGTAAATGGAGCCTCAGTGAACATATACTGAGACTCCAGTAATGGCAAACAACACAAATCAGTGCGTGAAATTAAAAAATAGACAAGACAAAGCCATGACTAGGAGATTGAAATGCAGCTATAAATATAACAGTGTGACTTTGGTAAGACTGTTTAATTATATGGAAATGATTCCACCATAGGAGCTTAATTGAAGTATATAAATATGCTCATAAAATTGTCACTGAGCAAGTTTTGGCAGGTGAACAAAAACAATGAAATTTGATATGCAGGTGAAGTAGCCGTGTCCCAGCTTGAGTCAGCATCTCTAGGGATAATTCGTTGTAGCTTGATCTGTCCCACTAAAAAGCTTATTTAAAAAGAGGAAAGGTACCATCATTGAAACAGAGGCGGATTATGAACTGAACTTTAAGGGATTTCGAAACCTCTTCTATTTTCATTTGGGTCATTAGAAAATGTCACCAGGACAAATAGTTGTTGCCTTTACACAGAAAATCTAATTACATTGTTGGATTAAGCATTCCATAAGGCATTTTGACTCACTGACACATTTTAATTGATTTTGAAAAAGCTTTTTAGCATCAGTTTGAAAGATGTTTCATTTGTTCTTTTTGACGGGACATGAGAAAAACAATTGACAATTTAAAGTACTTTGGAAAATATCATTCAGAGATCTTGCTTTCTCATATCTTATATATGACTGACACTGAATCATCACTAATGTTGCAGGAATGTAACAGGTAGCATCAGTAAACAATGGACAGTCTGCTCATACTGGTATTGCTCTTTTATTGTTAAAGTACATTTTCAACATATTAACTCACTGATTGTCTCACTGATTCACACGTGCAAACAACACCTACTTACCTCAGGGCTGTCTTGTTTTTATTTCAATGATTCTGATTGGCTAGAATGGCTTCATGCTTATGGTTACGCTGCCCCCTACAGGTTTGGCATGCTCATAGTTGCTCTGAAGCAGGTGTATTTACATGTCAATGTCAATGAAGATTTTTTTTGTAAAGGTAGAGGGGGAAATATCCATTTCTGTAAAAACCCAGGTATGTGTAAACGTGGCCTAGGTAGGCAACTCCAATTCTCGAGGGCTGACGTTCTGCAAGTTTTCGGTCTCTCCCAGTTGTAACAAACTTGACTGCAGTAAGGGGCTCGTTATTGAGCTTTTTTACAAGCTTGAGGATGACTGAGCAGCTATGTTGGTCTGATCTGAACTCCAGGAGCAGACAGCCCCCAAATCAACAGCATTCGATCAATCGGGTGCAGGCGGGACAGTTTGGAGAAAAAGGTCAGCAGGAGTTGACGATGGTTCATCATGTGAGACAAAGTGATTCTAGAAGTAACAACTCACCCAGTTTTATATAACACCTCGCTGGTTAATGACAAGTGTGCAATAACGCCGGGGGGCTATCGTCGGGCATCAACACCATCGAGCATCCCGCAAGTAACACGCCTACCAAGCGTGCAATTTTCAGATGTGGTGCACTTCCATGCACGAAGAAACACCCCTGTGGACACGTAGCTGGAGACAATGAGAGCCTCACTTTATCATCCTTGGCTGTCCCTCCTTCCTCAGGTGTTCATTTTATCTCATCCTACCTTTGGTGCTCTTTGCCCCGCATGTTTTTCCCTTTCATCCATCTCTTAAGATCCATGTCTTTCCCTTGCTCCTCTTTCAACCCTCTGCTTTCTATCCATTAGCCTCTGACCAGTCCCATCTACCAGCCCCAGCTGGATGCTCTCTGATCTTTTCAGCATTGAGTTTGCACGGCTGTGTGTGTTTGTGTGTACGTGCGTGTGTGTGTCGGTAACCTCTACCGAGTACAGGTGGTAAGAATAAGACATTCCAGAGCTTTTACCCATTACATACTGTCGATGCAAGTCTCAGGGAGGAATGGATACTGAAGAATTGACCAATCTCTGGAGAGTTCTTTGTTTGTTTAAGGTATGCTATTGCCCCCTTCAGAGTGAGTGCATAAAAAAAAAAAAAAATAAAATAAAAACTCAGATGTGATCACAAACAGGAAAAACAATAACTTGTATTAGTGTGGTTGTTGTTCAGGTGGTAGAGAGAGTCTTAATGTAGTCCTAAATTGTGCAGGTTGATCCCCATGTACACATGCCAAAGTATTCTTAATTGTTTCGCCAAATTTGTGAACGTGTATCCGGTCCTGTAAAAATGCCATGTAAGTGAATGCATTTGACAGTGTCATCTATAACAAACACAATGCTAATTGTGTCTGTTAGCTGTGTGGTCTTATTGTCTTTTTCTTTTTCAAAATACAGTCATATAAGTATTATATGGTCAGTGCTGCTTAGTTGGGCCTGATTTTATCTCCAAGATCTGGCAACCCTACATAACAAACGTTTGTCTTAATCAGCCAAATTTTGGTTCATCTTGCAGACTGTTCTGTTTGGATCCACTGGTCCTCCAAGGAAGATGTGTGCTCAAAAAAAAAAAGACCTAGATGTTGGATAAGTAAGCTTCTCCTTGTATATTCAAATTCCACAGCTGACAGGTTACGACCATTGTGCTTAATGTCATCGATCAAATACAAACTTCATATGACAATTATTATCATCATGAAAAATGCTTACAAGTGCAGAACAAAACTAAATTGCTGCACATAAATTCTTTCTGTAGGGATTTCAATAACAACAGTTTAGACAAGAGCTGCTATCGAGACCATTGCAGGTGAATTCACAAAGGGTCTGTGGTTTAGCAGTGATCAGATCGAGAGAGTAAAGTGGCTCCAAATAGTGGTTGGCAAAGAGTCAAATCTGATCTCAAACTATCTCAAGACCATACTAAAGCAGAGATAAGCAAAAGCACCCAAGCCGGCACCCAAGATGGCAGTTTATATTACAAGTTGCGATATCACTATAATCACACAAAGCTGACCTTGAAAAAACTTAGATGGGTTTTTTTTTTTTTTTTTTTTTTTTTCCAGCTGGAAAGGGAACAAACTGCAGGACGTGTACAGTGACTACTCAGCTATAGCTTTGTGAAGATAAGATACAATGTCATGACTAATAGAACTCTTATGGGACCCTGCTTTGACTAAACAGTTGGTTCAGAAAGTATACATTCGAACTGCGGCACTCGAAGAGAAATTTATCAAATAGCCAGATCAAATGGGATGGCCACAATTTTACATACACGTCTATCTTGGTTTTCCCAGATGTTTAGATTCCATGTTTAGATTTTTTTTTTTAAAAGAGGTTTCCTGCTGAATTTCAACGAGTCCATTGAAATTGAACTGTAGGAGATACAGAATTAGAGCAGGGTTTTCTTACTGTCTGAGGATAAGGTTATCTGCTTCACTCATGCAACACAGATAATCCAATAAAATCCGGAACAGAGGTCTGCACCCTCAATGTCAATATATCGATTATGGCATCTGTTGCTCTTTCATGCCAAATATTTACAGCAATAAAAAAAAATATAATTCTGAAAAAGCTGATAAACTTTTCGAAATCTTTTTTTTCAATTATCAAAGCTGTCTGGTATGTTGCATTTATGTTGTTTTGGAATTAAAATTAAGATGATAGATCTTAATTTTTTCCAAACGATCTTCACTGTTCTGGTTGGTTTTACCATTTTGACCAGTTTGACAGTTGAAGCCTCCACTTACACTAATTTTTCAAGTGAAAACCAAGGCTGTTGTTCCTCAGCGAGTCTGTGGAAAATAACAACAATGGCAGACTCCAGAGTGTCATGACTGTCTGTAATCTCCAGGGACTTGGTAGATTTATAGTTGAGAGTCACCATAATAGAAATCCAACTTGGTTGTCTGTCCATGCAAATGTCAGTGTGCTCATCATTATAAATGTTTATGGTGTATTGTTCTATATGTGCATATATGTATGGTTTCATTAGTGCCGGCCAAATGAAGCTTCATGAAGCTTCACGAATCACTTTCTTTATGATATGATTCCATCAGATGGCACTTTTGGTTTGAAGATAGAGGCTGAAAGACTGGCAATGAAATGTGCTTCTAAATATTTGTTGAACAGACAGTGCCATCTAGTGGCTTCAGAAAAATAAAGACAGTGGTTCATGAAGCTTCATTTGGACATCATTAGGTTTCATTACAAAAACAAGTAATTGCAACCCACCAGTGGTTGAACATAAAAACGACACGATTGTCATCATTTCTGCTGATTCTGTGAAAACAACAGTTTTCAAAACATTTCCGTGCAATCACTCGACCATTGAAGGAGACAAACCCGTTGGTGTCATTTGAGCCATTTTAAGACTGATTGGCTCGACTCTGTGAGCAATCAGGAGACTTTTACTTGCTGATCATCTTCACAGTCCATCTCCAGTTAGATTCTAATCAGACAAGGCTGGGCTGCTTGTTTCACAAACCCCACTGGCACCGTGTTGTCACAAAACCATTAGCGGCATTACACTGCTGTTCTGACAACTCAGCATTGCAATAAAAGCGTTTCGGCCCGCAGTGTACTTCGAACGTGAATGACAAACACAATTCAGGTGAGCTGTGATGGGAACTGTGCTCAGGGCCGGACGACGAGTGGCTGCGCATTGTCGCCTCCATACTCCGGCGCCGCTGCTCTCTGAAGTGCGACTGCACAGGAGATTGAAGAGGGTGGGCAGCACCAGGCAATCAGGGGAAGGAGGAGAGATAAATGGTTAATAGCTTTTGCTCTCTGGGATGTGAGTAGACATGACTAGACACAAAGGGAAAATGAAGTAGGAGCGGGGTAAAAAGGAGGGATTGTGACAAATTGAAAGTAAGAAATGGTAAATTGCTCTTGTCCCATTTCAGCCTGCATGAGAAAGATGAGGAACACATTGCATGAAATGGCTAACAGTAACGCATTTGTCATGTTTCTGTTATTAGGGTATAGTGTGTGTTGTGACTTGCTACTTGAGTTGTTGTAGTACTGTAGTCAAGACAACCTAACCCGAAACCGACTCAAGCTCAAGACCACAGCTTCCCAAGACCAAGACTTTTTAAGATTCCGAGATGGATTTCAAGTACGAAAACTAAAACGTGGCTGTGGCACGCTTTGTCAAGCAGTCGTCTCCCAATCGGAAGGTTGCTATTTAGATTCTCATCTGCACTTGTCCACATGTCGAAGTGTTCATGAGCAAGACCCTGAACCCTAAAATTGCTCCCAGTGGATGGATTAGGTGTCTTGCATGGTAGCTGCCTCCATTAGTGTGTCTTGCTCAGTGTCTTGCTCAAAGACACTTCGGCATGTGGTCAGAAGGAGATGGAGAATCTGATCTGCAAGCATCCAACTGAAAGAAGACCACTTGTGAAGGCCAAATGAAGCTTCATGAACCACTGTCTTTATTTGCTGAAGCCACGAGATGGCACTGTCTGGCAATGAAGTGTGCTTTCAAACATTTTTTAACAATCTTTCATCATTTGTCTTCAAACTAACAGTGTCAACTAGTGGAGTCAGAAAATATAAAAAATGGTTTATAAAGCTTCATTTGGCCATCACTAAAGACCACTCTACCAACTGAGCCTTAAGTGTTTAATATTGTTGATTCTGTTGTTTCAATGAAAAAAAAAACAACAAAAAAAAAAAAAAACTCTTTTCATCATTCTACAACAAGCTATCTGAAAGTTCTGCAGATTATTTTAACTGTCCAACTAGACAGGTAATACGATTTATCAGCAACTATAGAGAAACTGCCAATGTGGCTAAATCACAAACCAAGCTTGCATACCTTTAGAGGTGCATTATTGTTATTTGTTGTTTTCTTTTCATTCTGTACATCCAAAACACACAGAAAGCTATTCTTCTGTTCAGATTGTTATCAACACTGCCTTTGTTTTCCCTGACCTTTGCTGAAACACCTCAAAAACATGGCAGCCGCACAGAATCCTTGACACATTAGTCTTCTTGGGGAGGGTGAACTGTTGTTTGCGAAGGGAAAAGGGTTTGGTTTGTCATGATTAAAGACTATTTGCCCGTTGCAGAATGCGGCTGATGCACTTGCTGATTAAATTCCATAGCTCTACTGCTTTTATTAGAATACCATCCATTTTAAAATGTATAATTCCAGCATTTGCGGTATGCACTTCGTCTTTATTTCGATCTCTTCTGGTATTTGCTGGCTAGTGTTTAACTGGGACAGCTTGTGTTGTGCATGTTTTGTTCAAAATTCATTTATTCAAATACACACATCTCATGATACTAGATAATTATCTTCGGGTTTCATTATCCTTTTTCCTTCTCCCGTTAATGACTGTTTTTTTTTTCTGCAAAGTTCTGAATAAAGATCTATGATTACTAAATGTTGTTTGTTTAATTCATAGCATCCTAATGTGCATGGTTATGGCTCTTTTCAAAACACAGTTGGGATTTGGAACAATGAAAATAAAGATTTAACTTATAGTAACTGCAACACTGTTTAGGAGACAGCCAGTGTGTACGATCTATTAAGAGTGCACTAAACAAGATCTATGAGGTTTATTAAGAGGAAATAAATTGATGCTTGCAAACAGTGCACTTATACGGGAAAGAAAATATTCATTTTATTTCATAAAGAACCATCTGCCATGTATGACTAAATAAAGTGGTAATTCAAAGTAAAGTGATTTAGCACTTTGACTGCAAAGAAAAAAAAACATTAATACTACAACTAATCCCTGAAAAAGAAAACTTCAGATTTTACAGTGTCTTCACAAGTTGTGATTTGATAGCCATGAACTCAACCACATGAATAAATCACTTGTACTCACTATTTATAGTTTGAGTAATTAGTTCTGGTTGAGTTTCACACAGATCTACGATATGTTATCTATCTGTGAACCTGTCTTGGTTTCATACAATGGTTTAAGAATGACTTAAAGAAGAAGTACATATTTTGTCCAGAACTTCTTTGTTTTTAATTGTTTGCTGTTGATTCTTAGATTCCACAAGCTGGAATCAAAAAGAAATATATTCCACACTTTTAGACACTGTACTTTATTCATAACAATCTTCTACAGACACAAATCACTGATTTCCTCCAATAATCTCTACACAAATAAGGGTTTGAATCCTTCACCACATTATTTATGTCTCTCTGTCCTTTCTTCAGTCTTCACCTCTGAATGTGGTTCTGCATGTTTCTTCCTGTAAAAAGGTTTTTTTTTTTCCTTTTCTACCATCTCCTAAAGTTGCTCATCTGGAAGTGTTTTTTTTTTCTCTGTAAAACAGCCTTGAGATGACTGAGTTGTATTCAGTGCTATAGAAATACAATCAAATACGGTCAGTCAGGTTTTCAATGTTTAGGTTTCTGTTTATTAATTTATGTTTCTGGATGAGTAATCTATTGCATGGTAAAAATCGTCTATTTCCCTCCATTTCTTCATCACAAATAGAAGCTAAATGAGAGAAAAAGGATACAACTATTCCAGCCTATGGAGGGTCACTAAAGGCTTCATGAGAGGAAATGGAACAGTTGAATCTGTGTCCTCTCTAACCTCACAGGCCTGGGCTGTCAGGGAGCAATAAAGACTCTGACCAGAATTGGACGGTGCTTTTATTGCACTCCAAAGTGCGCAGGACTTCTGCAGGACACAATCTCCACTGGGGCTACTTGAGGTAAAAATACAACTCATCAGAGTGCACAGTGACGTCTGAGGTAATGCGTTCACATGCAAAGCAGTTCTGCAGGGGAGGGCTTTTGAAGCTTTCTCCATGGCCGAACATCTCTCAGGACAAACCATCTGCTCTGAATTGTCATTAAATAACAAAATGCACTGATATGCAGATATGTGCGCAGCGTTGTGGAAATTATATGGAGAGCTCCTACTTCTGTGCACAACACAATACTGCGAAATGAATCAGATTCGCTTGGATATTACTGCAGGATGGAGAGAGACACACATAAGTGTTGTTACCCTCAGTGGACTTTCTGACCACCTTGACTCACATACTGTGATATGCACAAAGAAAACTGGGTTGCCGATGTCATTAAACAATAATCTATTCATCATGTATTACTGGCTTTCACGGTGAGGCAGAAGTGGGTAACAAAGCTGGAAAGCTACTCAAGTCTCCATCAGCATATGTTTTTAAGTAAAAGAAAAACTCATCTGAACTTAGAAATGATCATCCACACTATATAAGTCTGAGTTTAGTATATTGAGTTTTACACATGACTACAGTTGTTGCGGCAGATTGTCCGATTTCTGCAGATTTTAACAGACAAAAATTAAGCCCTTTCAAACAATTCAGTCAGACACATGCAACCACCCAGGAACCCAAATTGGTATTTCACAAAAGAAAACAACACCCTACATCATTATGATGTGGGTGATATATTCAAAGTGGAAGTCTGACTAGTATTCAGGCATTTCAAAGAAATCAATATGACAATCTCAATATGGTTACGGAAGCAATATTTCTGGTTATTTTCCATTCATATTGCTTGTAAAATTCTTTGACAGTTTCATTACCATTTTTACTTTTGACATGTGAAAGGTTTTGTGTTGGATAAGCTGCTGCCCATGTAAATCATTGTGATACCAGCAGTAATAGAACCACAAAAGTCCACTGTCCATCTTATTCTTCATGACTAAGCGAGGCAAGTGAGAACGCATCATTTCTGCGTCATAAAGTTTTCGTGTTTACACAGCAAGGTTTGGAAAGTTTTGTCCATTTACATTGAAATGGAAGAAATGCTGAAAACTATGCGGTCAGAGAACAATAAGCCAGAAACCCCCTTCGGGCCCACATGACTCTTCAAGGCGTCATTATGACTTGATTCATTTATGATGACGTTGTGGGAACAGTTATGAAAAGTGCACATTTTAAGCTTCATACTAGTCTTTAAATCGTGTTGATGGGCCAAGGAAGTCAGATTCATGATGAATTATATACACAGTGTTTTGGGCTCGTTAAACGGTTTGAGCCATTAATTAACAAAAACAGTACTAGTCTTACAGTAAATGATTAATGTTATGAACCTTTTAGATATTGATTGAACGCAATGATTGTAATCTTTGGATTCAAATCGTAACTAGAAAAGCACTCCGAGGGCGCAGACCTCCGACAAATGGCGTTTTCAATGTTAAAATTTCCCTATTTCAAAAAGCAGCCATATCGTTAATCGGGATCAGATCCAGATGAAATCAGGTACGATTTTGGGCAATGACCCTCAAAATACACATGCAAAATTTCAGGAGAATCGAAACAACATTGTATGAGTTATGATTTTTTGAAACTCATAAATGGGGTTTCCAATGTTAAATTCCGGAATTTTTCCTGATCTCATTCTGGATACGAGCCGAATGAAATTTTGCACCGTACTAGATATGACCATCATACAGATCACTGAATCTGTACAAGTCAATCACATATGATCTCGAAGTGATATGATTTTTTCAAAACGGCACATTGATAAGTAAAGAGGAAAAACAGGATCTTTGATATTTTTTTTGTATACAGATGGTTTTCCGGGTCATTCTCAAAATTTAAAGGAATCTAGGTTGGGTCAAGACACATCTTCTGAATTTAGGAAGATCCCGTCAGGAGTTTTTGCATAATCTTGCTAACAGACAGACAGACAAACCCTCGCAAAAACATAACCTCCTTGGCGGGGGTAAACATGTGAATTTAGAGTACATACACAACGAAAGTTGGGAAAGAATGAAGTTGGACCTTTGATATAGTTTTGCATCAACCATCAACTGTGTTTACTCTGAGGAGGGCTTGTTGGCAGAAAACTTGGTCCACTATCTTTACCCTTTGTCCCACAAAACTGCGCTGATTTTGATGTGCACATCTGACCAAGAAAATGCTCTAACTGGACAAAGTCTCAAAAGAGCCCGATGCGCACGAGCTCTCTGAATGGAACAACAAAAAGAAACTTTTGAACTAAGCTTAAGAGGAGAGACCGCGCTGGTTCTGTGAGTGCACTAGACTGTTGATGGCAGCGTCACTGGGGATACTTGTGCACACAAGGATGCCTTTTGTCCATTTGGGAACAGCAAATTGCTCACACTGAGAATAGAGGAACACGTACGGATGCTTTTATGTGATGCAGAGGTTCTCTTCTGTGCGCTCACATTTTGTCATTATTTTTCTGTCTCCACTGGGGCCAGTGTTGGC
>OMNM01035576.1:0-13784 GCA_900302745.1 Parablennius parvicornis | reverse complement strand
AAAGCAAGAAAAGAGCAATTCACTCATAAAATCATGGAACACTTTAGGTGGAAAGAGAAACTGTAGTCATCCCCGTCTTCAGTAATCTGCTTTCTTTTCATAAGTTGCAGACAATGAACCCCTGCAGGAGGGTTTTTGGAAACCCCCTCCCCCATTCAGGCCTCTGTGAGGGGCGGATCCACCCAGACTCCACCACCTTAATCTGCAATTTTATGGGCTTTTTTTTTTTTTTTTTTCCTCCCCTTCCATCTGCTTCTCCTTTCTCTCTGCCCCCTCCTCTGCTCTCACATATCTTTCAGGAACGCATATGCGCTGAGGCCACGCTGTTTTTCTTTCTTACCCAAATAGAGAAATAGCACGGCTACTGCTGTATTTGGTGGAACAAAGAGCAGTAATAATACTGCGGTGATACAAATCATCTCTCCTCAGCCCATCAATATGAGATCTGCTGGTTGCGGTTGGTCCGGCTTATCTCAGTTGCAGTCTGATTAGATCCTTGACCCATCTGCTCCTCGATAACCTGACAGGAGGCCGGTGCATTTTCATACCACAAATTGGCAGCTTTACTGACAAATCTCTGCAGCAAATGGAGGCGCAAAGGAAAGTTGATGTGAAAGGTTTTTGCAGAAGAAAATTCGAATGATCTTTCTTGCTAAACTTACTGTTTTTGTCGAGTACAGCTACTCTTAAGGTTTTGTATGAAAAACAAAGAAGTGGACGATCTGCTACCTTGAAGGAGTCTTACAATATCTCAAAAATTTTTATATTTTCAGGATATTGGTCATATTGTGAATGTTTCCACTTGCTGAGGTCCTTTATAATTGTCTTTAGTTACCTCTGTGCATGTTTGGGCTCATAAGGATGCAAGTAATCCAGACTACTAATCCAGGGACCAGACTAATCTACAGATAAAGTGCTCATGTACAGTGTTGGGAGTGATCTATCCATTTAGTAAAATCTACCCAATCTACTTTCCAAGAAGTTTTTAGAAATCTCTCATTACAGTTGGCTCATGAGCCACAACATAAGAGGGACACAAGACAGGATTTTGTCTAATATACTTATTCTTAAGCAAACCATACACACGTCAAACATACGTGGGACATAAAAATCATTTTGGGGTTTTCTCCTACTTGCATCCACTTCCACAGTGAAGGGGACTAGAATATAGGGCTGATAGCACAGATGAGCTATAGAGAAGAATTTTGTCATAAAAACCTGTTCACACTTTGTTTCCCATTATGAGCTTTTGATGGCCTGACAAAATCTGTCAAAAGGGGGCAGGACCGAGAGGCAAAACCCTATAATCCAGGGAAACGATCATGCAGGGATCATTCTTGATGGTGGGAAATGGGAAGGTGGCGGTGGCAGTAACCTTAGCATCGACGGGCTGTTAACGGGAAAAATAGTTAACAGTTTAGCCTCGGCTGACTCTGCTACTTCAGAGGAAGAAGTTGACTCAGAATCTGATGGAGAATCATGTTTAGAGGGGATCTTCAACATTTCTGCAAAGGCAATCTTATTGTTAACCCTCCACGCTGGAGCAAGGCTCACAACACAAGAAACACTGGTAACTGGTAATGGTAACTTAACCAACAGGTCTTCTGATGCTCTCAGGATCACAAATTATGGAATTATCCAATTTTGTCGGAAAGATATAAAGTTCTTTCCAACGACGACAACTGAAAAGTTCCACTGTCCTGTGGGATGCAGACAGGGATAGTATTTCCTGGCTCGGATGGCCAAAAACACCAACTGTGCAAAAGGATGCGAAAAGATCGAACTCAGGTCTGTCAGTGCAAGGCTGATCAACACCTACAACACCGGCGTCTTTTCACAGCAGGTACGCAGGAGCTGCTGATGACACTATAGGAATTCATAGCATGCTGCTACAAGGCTCGCTCAAAAACACTAACTCCAAAAAAAGAGACGAGAAGCGAATGAGCATAGCATTGGGTCTCTTGCAGGCTCTGTCCACCTCCTGCAGGTGCTGTCACTTACTGATCAGCTCCTCCTGCAAAACTAGAAAATTAGTGAGCACAACATTAGAAGTAGCTCCCTCTTCATTTTATAATCATCATATTGGGGATTTGTAAAGAAAAATCCATACAGTTAGCATATTTCAGATGTTTCAATCAAGGGAATCAACACCTACAAAAATTAAAAATGCTTTCATTATAAAGCAGTTTGAGGTTATTTTTCATGCTAAAGCATCAAAATGATTATTTTTCACATGCTGTTGGTAAAAGATTGACTCATTTTTCTTTGAGTGTGGTATTTTGCACAAATAACTAGTGTGAAACAATAATAGTGTTGGTATGTGACAAAGGGATCTTGGGTGTGATCATTTAAATGGTCATCCAATATTTTTGGAAAAAAGAAGTAACAATCTTCTTATAAAAAGCAGATGATACAAAAACTTGTATCTTCTACCCATTTAAAACGGGAGTCAAGGTTGTGTGGAGCTTTTGGACTGTATAAACGTCTGTTGTCTTTCAGCTGTCTAGTGTTCATATATTATACAATTATCAATCTGGCATGACACCATAATGTAAACAATGATATTTTTGATGTTCTCATATAATTTTATCTTTTGGTATTTGTGCTCTTCCCACTTGTTAGAAATATATTGTCATGTGATTTTATTTGTATGTTTTGATTGATATGTAATAAATGGCAGAAGCTAGATGTAATATATAGACAATAATTTACAGTAAGGTTCGATTATCTCCTCGAGTCTTAGAAAAACATTTAATGCAAATTTGTGCACATAAAACACATACATACAGTACAGTGCATACATAAAGTCTCATAAAGTATAAATGCTTTGAATGTTGGCCGATGTCAGCACATACTATCGTGTATCTCTTCTGACGTACCTCTTGTTAAATCTGAACTGCTTTGGCCACAACGGGACCCACATCGATAGTCTCTTGCACCTGCTCATGGATGGAAAATGAACAAACAGATTCCTAGCAGTTTGATTAGAGCGTTTGAGGCTGGT
Source organism: Parablennius parvicornis (assembly GCA_900302745.1). NCBI lineage: Eukaryota > Metazoa > Chordata > Actinopteri > Blenniiformes > Blenniidae > Parablennius > Parablennius parvicornis. The sequence goes on along the minus strand of OMNM01035576.1, from coordinate 10,780 downwards.
GTGTTTGTGTGTCCCACACAAAAATACAGTAGATACAAGCCGTCTGTTTCCGTTACGTACTAAGTAAAAAGCTCTGTGCAAGTCTGAGCTCAGGCAGGAGGTCCAATCCTAGCTTTTTGGAAATTTACTCCTCCTGTGGAGGGGGATAATATAATCCATTGTGAGTTCCCCTCCGTCAGCCTTAATGCGAATACCAGAAGACATAGAAAGCTAATAGATGCACCCATCCTCTGTGGGCCAGATCATTAAGGAATGTCACTTTATGAGCTTATCAAATACAAAATACTGCAACTGATTGTTTTAAAGACGGGGGGAGGGGGCATATAAATGGCATATAAAGTGTTGAGCAAACTCTTGCAGCTTATCTAAACTTCATGTCTCAGTCTCTCAAGCAACATCCAAAAAACAATGCAATGAGATGCACCATAGAAAACAAAAATGTAAAGTCAACATATATAAAAACATGGATAAATGGAAACAATATCATATAATTATATATCAAGTATTCATAATATACAAGAATACGATTTAAAACTCAAACCTAAATAGGAATGTAGTTCTGGAAAAGTACCACTAGAGGTCAGCAAATATCCATGCTCAGATATCCAGTTATACACTTGAAGGTTTCATCTGCAGTGAAAAGTTGTTTCTGCGAGTGTACTAACACTAAAAAAACAAAAACAAAAACATTTCTCCTCAGTTCAACTTACTCCCAGTCCCACATAGCAGCAGGAGAGGTAAACACTTCATTGGCTCTTAGAAATTCACTTTGTTTACATTCTTGATATGAAGTCTCACAGTATAAATGACAGATTTTTTTTTTTTTTGTTGTTTTCATCTTTGAACTAGCAATGACTGGTATGTGCACAGTGGTCTCAAATGTCTCACCAGATAACATCTGCAATCTTTTCACCGTTACTGCATCAGGAAACAAAAGGATTCCCCACATATCGAAACTGACTCATGCAGTCATTGGACAAACTGTAATCTCAGCACACTGCTAAAACTGTTTCTGAAACTTTTCTACGGAGCCCGTATTTTGACTTTTTTCTTCATTTTCGATGTAAAAGTTCTCTCAGTTTATTCGAACGCTATAAGGGAACGCGTCCAGCTGTGCAGTTGTTTCCCAGAATTGCATGTTTATTGTCTGCAGCCTGGTTTCTTGTGTCTTCTGTGCCTTGAATGTCTCTGCTCAGTCTCTGGGTAGACACTCCTCCTCCGTGATGCCCTGAGCCTTCAGCTCCTCTAGAACGTTGTCCAAGTGGCTGGGGTCGGGGTAGCCGTGGCCCGTGAGGTTGGAACCGAACTCAGTCTTGTGGTGCACCTCGTTCCAGATCACCGTGTCGGATTCCCCGGTAGTGCTGGACGTGCCCACGGAAAAGATTAGCCTGCGGTCCCAGGCCACCAAAAGCAGCCTCAGAATCTGAAAAAAAGGGATTAGGAATGAAGACATTTCAACTGATGTTTATGATACTAGTCAATGAAAATGTGAAAAAAAGAAATGCTCATTATTTACCTTGCGCCCCTTTTCACTGTCAGGGAGGTAGCAGTGTCGGGGGAACCCGCGTGCCGTGAAGGGTTTGCCTGGGTTTGGGTGCTCCGGGCCCTAAAAACAACAGCGCACATTGTATCTCCATCCAAAAAATAATAATATTTACATTACTCTATTTAAAATGTTGGTGCCAGTGCCAGAAGCACTGCCATCCAGACTGTACCTGGATGCCCGGAGGGATGTTGTAGATGATCCGGATGGTTTTGCAGTCGGGGTGGCCGGGCAGCGAGTGGGGGATGACGTGGTACTCCATCTTGCCAGGGGGCTGGTTTCCAGTCTTGACTCCGTATATGGTCTTACAGGTGGGGCACTGCAGACTGCCGTCCTTGTTGCCGTTGTTGTACATAGCAACGAGGCACTGGAGGTGGTACTGGTGACCACACTGTGCCAGGCGGCCCACAGACTCAGCCCGGGAGATACCACCCACGCCAGGGCCTTTGTAGCCCGATGGTCCCGCCAGGGCCTCCATGCAGATGGTGCAGTCCTGAAATGGGAAGACGATTATTAACTAAGTATTTATCTTACTCTATGGTTATCTATAGAGACCAACCATCTGAACAGAGCTGAATTTAACAGAGCAACATATAATTCCTCCCTGTTTATGACTCAAAAAGTACAACATATTGCATTTCTTCATTTAGATATATTAATTCAAATTAGCCAAAGGGGCAGCACTCATAATAGCCATTCATAAGCAGGTCATGTTGGCAAACAAACCAAACGCTGACCTGATCCGTATTGCAATACAACTTCAGACCAGCAGATGGTATAATATATCCAGAACAGACTGATTTCTAGTGTCATCTGGAGAAGAAATGGGCACAGCTAATGGCTTTAGACTGTTTCACATAGCAGCATGCTGCTAATAGGCAGGATTGAGGTCAGGCCAGACCCTACAGTGACTCACAAACACCACCTGAGACACAATAGTAGCCCTGACCCAAGTTGGTATTGGCATTAATGATGAAAAAAACAACTAAAAATATTTTAAAAAATATTCTGGAAAAAAAAGAGAAATCTTTAAACTCAATCTAAATAAGGTCAATTCACCTCTTCTGGGGGGTTGCGGACTTTCTGAAGGTAGCGCTTCACCACTTCCTCTGGGGTTTTACCTAATGGAAGGAAACAGAACATTTCATGATCAGGTTATGAGATTTAAGCACATCCAATGATCTATTGATCCACCCACAAGCGTGGGTCAGCGTTATAAGAATATATTTTTTAAATGCATTTTACACTTTATCAAAAAAATAATATGAAATTATGCAAAATCATTAAGATTCAGACAAAAATATCCAATGGATAAAGTTGAGCTTGATAACTGTTACCATGACTCAACGTTTTGACTTGGCCATCAATAGCGATCCTAATTTTTCATGAACAGCTTTCGTTGGAGGAGAGGAGACACACCTTTCCGGGCTTGTTTCTTTGTGGTCTTGCGACAGCAGTGACCCAGCCCGGGCACAGGCTTTATGTCGCTCTTGCTGACAGGTGGAGGATGAAGCACCAGCTTGGGAGGCCGGGTCAGGCAGACAGGAAGTCCCGCTGCGCTCATCAGGATTCCCGTAATACCTGGTGACAGACAGCAGAGGGAGCAGGAGACACCAACATGTTAGTTGTTTACTTTGGCATGAAGATCTCCAGATCCAGAGAAATATTAACTATTATCTATTAGTGCTTATAACAAAGAATGAGGTTGTATGTGTACCTGCCAGTGCAGGATGTACGGGGCTTGATCCGTTCAGATTCTTCACTGGAACTGTTGGCACACTGGAACACAAGAAAAACAAACTCGAATCAATGTATAGCACACATACAAGGAGCCAGCTGGGTCACGCTTGCCTTAAGCGGAGGGGTCAAAATCTGTTGAGTCACCTGTTAACAGGTGGGATTACACACGGCTGTCGGTAGCATATGCTTGTTTCCAGTTTAGTCCGTGGATTAAGGAGATTTTGACGAGTCATGTGAAGAAAAAAACGGCTCGTCACGACTTGACATGCTGTCCTATAATTGCCACACATGGCTGAGCCGATCGACGTGACATGTGACGTTGGGTGTTTGGTCCAGTTGACATTTTAACCCTGTGTGTGACTCGCTTTTCTCCGGGAACTCAATTTTCCTCACACAGTCCAAATTCATGCGTACGAAGCAACTGAGGTGATTCGGATTTTTCGGTAGGTGTTAATTTGAGTGTGTAGTTGTTGATCTGTGTTTAGTGACTTGTCGAGGATGTAACATGGCTTTACCCAGAGTCAGCTGGGATCATCTGCAGCACCGTACAAGCCTATGGTAATTAATATACAATAGATCAGGGGTGTCAAAACACATTTTAGTGTATCCTGAGTGTGATGGACCAGTAAAACAGAGCCATAAAAACCTTTAAAGTTAAACCTTTTCTTCGTTGTGGTGCAGAGTATTCAATCTGACTATGGAGCATTAATACAGTCTCAATATAAAATACATTTTTAATAAACCTCCTGATGAGAGACACAATGAAATGTCTAACATACTTCTACAACTGTTGCATCATGCATGTTTTTACAAACTCACCCACAACCACAAGCCTTATGCTTGCAATGAGTTCCACTCATGTCAAGATTGAGTAGAAATGAATGTATACATGAAACACACAGCCATAATAACTTTAAGATAGTATTAAATGAAGAAACTTATCAAATGAGTGATCCCACTTCCCAATATGAGGTGACACAGCTTTCAGACCCCAAAAAAGAACACTTGTCACGACTACACCAACTTTACATTCTGCATCTGTACAGTCAGAGTTGGGTACTTACGGTCTGCCCATTTTAATAACAGTCATCTTTCTGGTGTGAAGGAAACAGACAGAAGTCAAAAATAATCCACTAGTTGCAGTATCTCTGATGAGCACTCCTGCTTCTCAGTTAGTGAGTCAGGATATCCGTCTTCCCCGGCGTGTGTGCCAGTGTCACGTCTGCTTCCTCTTTTATAGAGCTAATCCACTTGTTTCCATCTGTTGACTGCGGTCTGGCTGCAGGCTAGAGGTTGGTTCTGCGAGGGGATTACCTGTCAGTTACCACGTCACACTGCCAGGCTGCCATAAGGCTGATAAAGACCCGCACACACTTACAATAGCACAACAGGTGTGTCGACCTGTTACCCCATGCTGATGCATTATGAACGAGAATTCTGATACTTTGAGGTGATCCGCAAACATATTCATTCAATCATGTAGAGAGGTCTGCATGCAACAACCAGGGAGCTTTAAAGTCTTCATAAATAGTGTTAGAATTCTACAATTACAGCTTTTTATTGTAAAAAAAAAAAAAAAAAAAAAAAAACCTCATGAGGTTCTATCTTTTTTTAAAAATCAATACTCGTTTCAATTCCCACAAGTTGGTTTAATACAGATGTAAAAATGATTGTATCCTACATGTCCACGAGTAGAGTTCACAACTATATAATGAAAAACAGTCTTGAATTGGTGTTATACCTTTAACACTTTGCACGGGGGTGAAGACGAACAAGAGGCTCCAATCCGGCCACCAAATCACCAAGCAAATTATAAGAATTTCAAAGAAAACTTTGAATTTTTTTTTTTTTTTCTCCAAACAAATTTCTTAAAGAGTAGTGGATAAAACGCAACACTGAGACCCAAGCTGAGATAACAGGGATGCTGTCACGACATTTCATTTCTACCAGAACGTTTCATTAAAATTGGCATTATGTTGAGATTGTAGTCATTTTCGATCGTAATTTTTTTGGTTTATGTGAAAATATAGACGTTTTCCATCATGCACACTCTGTGCAAAAACAAAGAAAAAACTTCATGACGGTTATTATGACGCGGTTTTTCAGATCCCGCCCACTTGGGATGAAACTGAGCTGTATGTGGCCCCTGAACTAAAATGTGTTTGACAAATCTCACTTAAGAATCTTTAAATAACCTCAAAGAATCAAATGAACCAGTGATTGAAGAGCCCACTGAAAAAAGCATCAGAAGCTGAGGTTTGCATGTTGAAATGATATTTAGAACACAGCCTATAAAAGATTTCTGCTTGAAAATTATAATCTGTGTAGTCTCTACTTTAATTTGTTATAATTTGTCTGTATGCGGACAAAAGTGTTAGAGCTCGAGCTCCTGACACGGATTACATGGATTTTGCTGTTTGGCAATTAATTTGGGTGGTTTTACAACATTTAGAAATGCTTTATATATCTCTTATAGTTTCTCCTATTTGATTTGACATTAAAATCACTATATTTTTATGTGATTAATGCGTCATTGTGTCCAAGCTTTTTGTTTTTAGAGGAAAAAATTCAAACTTTTGTGGAAGAGAACATGAATATGGGGACATTATTTCACAGGCAGTCACCGCTTCTTTAAGCATAATATCAATAAAAACTATAACAAAAGCATCAAAAGCAGCTTCATTGTCTGTGAGAAGGAAATCTTACAGTCATTAATAATGCTCTTCATCTCTAGGATGAATTTCAGATTTTGCCCTTAGGGAAAGAAATAAATATTATTAAAGGCAAAACAGAATTATTCATAAGAAATCCTTTGTCCTATTAAGATTTTTCGTAAATGTATGAGCTGCAAAAAGAGGTTTTCTACCGGATTATAAATGAGACGTGACACACATTGTGAATTTTATGTCCACTGAACCAGTTGTGTTGAGATAGCTTTCTCTGTTTTGTGTGAATATTCTAATGGGAAAACTAAATAGAAATTTTCACATTTATAATAGTAAAGTTTCTTGGATTGAAACTTTCTGTGTGGTTTGTTTTGTTCCACCTCAACAACAAGGCTCCCTCTGTAAACAGATGATGTAATGACAGTGTGGAAACTTCCCTGTTAATAAAGGCCGCACTGTTCAGTTCCTGTACCGATCAATCTGATTACACTGTTCCGTGTCACCATGTTTACCAACTATCGAAGTGTTCTCGTGGTGTTAACTCCCCGCCTGTGTTCCCTGAGTACTTCGAAGTAAAAAAAAAAACAAAAAGTCACCTGGAACCTGGACCTGGAAAGGTGTGTCAGGAAGGGAACTGTGAGCAATACGATGAGAAGATTAAAACAGGTTTTTTTTTGGAGGGGGGAGCAGAGAAAGGAAAGAAGAGGAGAAGACGAATGTTAACCAGTCACGTTTCTTTGATCCCGGCTAAGCTTGTGGCATTAGAGTCGCCTCCATCTGGAGCGTTGGATGATGGCAACGCACAAGCTGCCGCGTATGGCAGCGTTCGGAATGTGCAGGTGCAAGCTCACACCTTGAATGAAGACTGATTTAAAAAAAAAAAAAACAAAAAAAAAAAACTAAAGTAGAGGAACGGAAAACTCTGATCAGGGTCAGGAGGGAAAAGAAGCCGGCGCGTGGAGAAGATGACACCTGGCGCTGCAGCGACAGGGGAAAGGACCCCGACAGGTGTGGGAGGCTGAAGGCGGCTCTCCTCACTGTGATTATCTGTGACGTTGGGGACCCTTCAGACTTTAACACTTCTCTGTGGAACCATCTGCTGCTTTCCACTGCAGGCCAAATCTCAAAACAGGGAAACGTGAGCATTGTACCCACAAACACATACGCAGCAGATTCTTTTGAAATGCTTTTTACTACAATGCTGCAAGAACAGAATTACAATATTAGCAACAGATGCTTGTATGCGGGCTGGAACCCATCACCACATTCAATATTATGTTCACGGCAGTGCAGACTCTGACAGGGTCAACACAATATGCATCCTGCATTCACAGCTACAGACAATTCGGACCCTGTTTACATGAAGTTTTTGTATTTTCATATCAGAAATCTTTCCACCATCTGCCACAGAGAGTGCACTGCAAATTATTTGGCACTCGTCAAGATTTCAAATCATATTATTAGACATGCGAGATAATTTGGCTCGTTTTAAAGGTTCATTTCACTGGTTTTAAGCAATTTTCTTCTCAAATTTTGTATCTTATATCAAAGCGTTTTCACTTAATTCGCCTCAAACATGTGTATTAACGTACTGGAGGAAAGTACCCAGAGACAAAGCCCCTGTAAAGAAAAGAACACGTAAAATTCCACCCAGACACAAACCAGGAAAATTCACCAAGGTGAGAGCACCACCCACTGTGCCGTGATCTACCTCTTCATTTACATACGCTTTACAAAACCCTTCAGCTGCTTCAGTCTTTCTTTGAGTGCATCAATGCTCCGGTGAAAACCACGGATGGATTTGGAGATAGTGCAGTGAGATCTCAAGCTGACGAGATCAAAGTTCCTCCTGACCTGTGACGTAGATGACTTTGCCACAACAGCAGGTGGAACCATCTGCTGAACAAAAGACCGCTCACACCTGACGTCTCACCTGACGCTGAATACTCCCGATTACACACACACAAATATTAAGCTCCGCGTGTTTGCCGTTAATCTGAGGATTAGTTCCTCTTAAAATTTTGTTTTACGAAGGTTTTTCTTTCGCTAATGCAAGGATTCAGAAAAGTTGCGTTACCGCTGAATTAGGTCACATGGATAATATCCACCAGCGTGTGCTCACGTTTCAAAGTGTGATCGCAGTAAAACCCGCTGAGTTTTTGGAGCTCTGCTTCTCCTCGGCATACACTTGAATAATGCGGCAGTAATTTCATTATCAGGGTCATCTAATGCAACGAGACTTAATGAACTACATTATAAACCATGTTATAACTATGTTATAAATTTCAAAATCTAAATCTAAAACAGGGGTGGTTGTTGAAAGCCAAATTTTTCAGATGCCTTCCTGATCCAACACACGCACATTTCAAGAATGTATCTTCATGAAGCTCCGCAAAAACTCTGATAATTAACTGTGTTGGAGCATGGTAAAAATCGTCTTTAACGGGTTGCTCTTCAGTTTCTTTGTATTGGCTCTGTGAGGCTTTCTGAAAATGACATGTATAACAATTTTCATCCTGTTATTATCATTTCTTACATTTTATTTGCATACCTGGCTTATTTACAGAAAGACTCCCCTCGCTAAAATTGTTAAAAAGGCTAAAACTGCATAAATTGCAATAAATTCTAAATTGAAAAAAAAAAGGAAAAAAAAGAGGATTGGCAAAAATAAAAGTAGCCAAAATGTTTGAAGATCTCAAGAATGGAGCAAAAACTGGTAAATCAGTTAAAATGGCCAACGTGGCTAAAATGACCCCAAAAATATGTTCAAATGTCAAAATAGCTAAAACAACCAAACCAACTTAATCAGCTAAAATAGATAAGAAATGAAGCGGCAGAGTAGACAAGTTAATCTTCCTTCTGCTCCCTTTCATTCAAGAATTTAAAAGAATTATGTTGTGTAATGTATTGTAGACTTTTCTTCTGCATTGTATTGTAGGGAATTGTTTGTCTTTTCTTTTTCTTTTTACAGTGAATGAAATAAACCTAATAAATAATAAATAATAAAAATAGCTACAATATAGAATCAAAATTGATTCTAAAATGTAGTCATGACAAGTCATGAATATACGTTTACATAAATAACTTTATGTGCAATGTGATGTGTTTTATTTGGAGGGAGGTGAGAAAAATGTAATTTTTTGATGGGAAATGTTGCAGAGCCCTGATCTAAACCTGGACCAGGAGTAGCCACCTCTGGTCTAACGCCTCTACAGACAGGTTACCAACCAGCGCCCTCTGGCTACAACAGCTGGGCACTGCACCTGAACGCCACAGGTTACACCAGACGCTAAAAATTTACATAACAAGTTAGGATTTTCTTACAACTTCTCATTTGACACTTCATAAAATATTGTACTCAAGTACATGCTACTGTAGCTGTAGCATATTGTTATTTCAAATGTTAATAAAGTGGAGCCCATTCCTTACTTACAGTAATACAAAACACTCTTTGGGATGCTAATATCCGTTTTTAAAGTTCACATATTGATTTTGAAAAAAAAAAAAAAACACACAAAAGTGAGGCGAGAAAAAAAATCAAAGCTCCACCGTGCAACTAATATATTTCAAGCATCTGACACAACTGAAGCATCACAGATCACATGCCTTCTTTCGTTTTGTGAAATATGCAGCAGGTCTTCTTTCATGTTGCAGGGGACTCAAGCACGTTATCCAGATTACCAGTAAAACCTACACTGTTAAGCAAGCACACGGCTGTTGCTACGGTTATGACTTTTTCACAGTCACAGAAGCTCCTTTGAGGACTTGCAACTTTTTTTTTTTTTTTTTTTTTTTTTTTTTTAGCTTTACTGTCGTCTGGACATGAGATGCTGTACGGATGTTAACTGCTGCTTTCTTTTCTTCCCCTCAAGGTTTTGTTCAGTAAATCTGATAAAGATGACTTTGTGAAAGAAACTGGCTTTGTGGGGTTATTGTCACAAGCTTGACTCACGCAGAACAAACCACATGCTGTTTACATAAAAGGTATATTCTTGGTATATTTAGAAGTTTCTGTTCAAGGGCTGTTTTTTTTTTTTTTTTGCTTTTGACCTTCCATTTGCTAAATAAACACCAAATACTGACTGAATCTCACATTCTGCCTGTTTAGAGGAGTTTGTATGAGATTTTTTTTTTTTTTATTTCACCCTCTTTTTTTTCTTTCTGTGCAGCAAGCATTAGCATTTGCGAGTGAGAGTTTGTACACCTTCTCATCATTAAGGGTTTGCATGAGAAATATGTGGAATGTGCCTGCGAGAGCTTGTTTGGTATGAATGCCCTTCATTGTTTTAGCAAGGCAATGAACAAACCCCGTGCACTTTGTCACAAGGATTAAAGGCTCCAGAATGCTAATGAGCGGTGATGTCAGTCGTTGTGTAAAGAGGGCTCCAAACGGGGAGGAAATTCCAGACGGGACGGATTGGCAGCACAGTGGTGAAGTCGTTGGCATTCTGCTGGTTAGGCTAAAGGGGCCTCTGGACTTCCTGTGTATGCATCCTCTGGTTTCCTCCCACAGTCCAGTAAAATGTCTTTTGGGATTAATTTGGTGAGGCTAAATTGCAAAGATTCACCTGCACAAGTAGTGTGAACGTGAACCATCTGGCTTCGTCATCCACCACACAGTTCACTAAACAATAAAGTATATCATTTTGGACTTTGCAAGACGGCCTTCCGCCACATTTCCGATTAAACTATCAGGGTTTCAAGAGTTTGAGCTGCACTTGTCAGAGTTTTGCTCCTCTCCGCTGTGGGATTGTTTGTTTGATTTGACGCAGTGCAAACGTCTTTCCTGACAGCTGCACAGATCAATCTTTTGGACAGCGTGCCATTGTTT
>OMNM01035573.1:5961-22514 GCA_900302745.1 Parablennius parvicornis | reverse complement strand
GGTGTAACCTTCCTTCTCCTATGCCTCACATGTTGTGTGCTCATTCTGATTCCTTTTTTCATCCTCCTTCCTGCAGATGTTGTGTCTCCAGCCTCTGTTCTTGCAGTGCTGCTGTTTGGACTAATTGCTGCTGTAACCAAGCGGCTGACCGATCACCACAGAAAACACTGATTAAACCTCATGGTCCCACTGATGCTATTAGTCCGAGCATCACCTCCTGCTCCATTAAGCAGCCTGTGTGGAATCGTACTGCCGTACTGCGGCTCCCTGCAGAGCTCCCAGCCTCGGCTTGTGGCCTGAGCTCCAGCTTCAGAGTAAACTTTCCTGCGTTCTGGTGAGAGACACCTCCCCCCCTGCACCGCTCGGGGCTTACAGCTTGAAGTGGGAGCTAATGATGCACTGAAGTAGGTTAGCAGCCCGCAATAGAGCAGGAGAAGAAATTCTGCTGAGATGGAAATGTTGCACGGCTCAATCAGCTGCTGAAGCTCTTCAAACATTAATTAGCTCCACTGATGTTGTCGATTGCACGGCCGCATCGATTGCGAGGAGGAAAAGATGGATGACTTATTTGTTTTTGTAAATGAGGGAGAAGAAACATTGTGGTTCGTGTTGTCGCTGTCACTCTCACACAGCTGTCAAAGAGCATTAACCAAGCTTATTAATTACTTTGTCCAATAGTGGTAAAGTTACTTGACTCGTTACTGCAAATAAAAAAGTAACTGGTGATTTGGAAAAATAATGTGGATGTTAGTGGAGGAAGATGCTCTATAATCTGGATGTCAACAGATTCTTTAACCCAATAAAACAAGCAGCAACAAAACATCTGAGATTAATCCCAAACACGCCGGCTGCTCTTAAAAAGAGAAGCTAATTGCTACTAATGCATATCAAAGCTTCTGTGGCTGCAGGCTCATGCTAATGCTAATGCTAATGTTACCGCTTTAACGAGTTTGTCCTGTGTTAACGGGGAATTTGTTTAGTAAGCAGGAGTTTAACGGAAAAAAAAAACAAAGCTTCACTAAATACGAAAGGTTCCAAAATTGCTAATGCTAACAGTGAGCTCTGGAGCCAGCCGGAGAGAGGCGGTGGCTCAACAACCATTACTAGTTTCACTGTAGAAATCAGTTATTCATTTTACTTAAATAACGCTAATGCTCACGCTGACCGTCGTTTCGCTGCTGGACAGAGAAACACTTTCATCATGTTAAACTTTAAGTTTCCAAACATCGAAGCAAATCAGACGAAGTGAATCTCGTCTTCCGTCGTCTGTGAAGAGAAACTCGTGTAAACTTCAGCTGCTGGTTCATATTGACTTGTTCTTCGTCCTGCTGTCGCAGACTTCACACCGAATGTGCGTGCCGTGTTATTCTGCAGCTGAAAATAGTCCCACTCCCCAAAAATCTGCCCCGTCACTTGTGTCTGAGCAGCTTTTAGTGAAGCAGGGATGTTTAATTTTGAATTATTCAGCCTTTTTGAGGACTGCTGTTCTAACTTCGGCAGCCTCTCGTGATAAAACAACCATTCTGAGTGCGAGTCCGCGTATGTGATGGCCACCTGCTGCTGCTGGGATTGAAGCGGGTTCGGTTCAGCTTAATTTTTGTTTCTCACTCAGATTCATTAACATTAGTATAACTGACTTATTCAAGGCTGTTTTTTCGCTGAGGAAACCAGTTTTATCAAGTAAAAGTCTTGTGTCTTTACTTACTTCTCCTTTCCGACTAAATCTTGTGGTTTTGTGAGGCGGAGGAGTTTAAAAATAGCTCGTACTTCATTAAAATGTCATTTGAGCCGCTGATAAAAAGAGAAGGTAACCAGATTGGTTTTCGATAATCACCAGGTTGTGAATTAAAAAGGCTTTTTTAATCTGACTCAGGTCAGATGGAGTTCTCCGCAGCAGAGTTTTGCAATAAGAACTCTAAAACGTGGAGCTGCCACGAATCAAATAAGACTTTGATTTGTACCACTCTGTTCCTTCTCTGAGAAGACTTGTGAAATGTTTTGGACTGGAGGACGTTGAGGGCAAGAGAGAGATGTGGAGAGGAAGAGACATGGGCTCAGGTCAGCAGAGACGCCTGGCTGTGGACGATCTCACCGGACACTCCGTGACGGCAGGACGTCAAATATTAAGAAGGCACTGACAGCGTGTCAGGAAACTCACAGGACATAGTTTTTTGTAGTTTTCCACATTGTTTTCTTGGTTTTAGTGAGTGTGCTGCTTTAGAAAAGTGAAAGATTCAATGAAAACTGGATTTTTCCATTTCAAATAAATAGGAAAGCTAAACTTGAGATTATTTATGGTCGACTATACTCTCATTGTGCAGGAAACATGTTTCTGATGTAGAGATCATGATGAACATGAATGATTACAGACCGACACAATTACCAACCTTAATCATTGAGGCCTCATTTCCACGACGTTTCAAGTGAAATCTCATTCAATTTGAGTTTTTGTTTCATAATGTTTCACATTCACACGGCAGTGTTTTGTACACAATGTCCATTTCCATGTCAAGGACAGCAACACCGAAAACAATGTAGTTTTCTTGTTGAGCCACTAGGAGGTGCTGTTGTTTACATGTCGTTTGTTATTGTTGTCGTCAGGTGACATCACGGAGAGGGTCACTGGGTTATCAGGTCGAGAGATGGGGCGATGAAAAAACATCGTTTTTAGCATATGTGTGTCATCTGTCTACATGCCAAAGCCGAGCTGGTGTTTTCAAATTTCTCCACTCTGGAACCCGTTTTCAAAATCGATGGTTACGTGAAACGTCGTTGTCATGTAAACGAGGCCTCAGAGTCTCTGATTAGCTTCAAGCCCCCGTTCACACCGCAATGTCTTTGGTTTCAGAAAAGTTCCACGGAAACGGCAATAACCCTGAAAACGATGTAGTTTTCAATTTGGGCCACTTGTTGGTGCTGTTGGTTGTTTTTGTAATGAAACTATACACATACAGCAGAGAAATATCCGCTGAAAACATCAACAATAATAATGCATTGGTTTTATATAGCACTTTTCTGGGCACTCAAAGACGCTTTACATTGCATTATTCATTCACTCCATACTCGGTGGTGGTAAGCTACGTATGTAGCCACAGCTGCCCTGGGGCAGACTGACAAGTGAGGCTGCCATACTGCGCCATCGGCCCCTCCGACCACCACCAACCACTTACTCTCACACTGCATTCACACAGGCATTTGTTTTGCCCAAGGACACTTCGGCACATAAGCAGGAATAGATGGGAATCTAACCTGCAACCGTTCGATTGGGAGACAACCGCTCTACTAACAGAGCCAAACCGCCCCATTGGGAGACAACGGGAGAACACGGACATTCTAGTGTAGAAATGACTAAGTTGGATTGTTATTACGGTGACTGTCAAAATAAAACTAGCAAGTCCAGGAGAATATGGACTGGGAGTCATGACACGACGGAGAAAACATTGTTCTTATCTTCTGAGCATGTGCAAAAAAACTATTATTATTGATCGTACAGAAACGTTGTGGTTACATGAAGTGGTGTCATGGTGTGGAAAGGCCTACGTGCTGATTGGAAGAACTCCAACCAGCTGATATGTTCTGTGTCTGGAGGTTCATCAGCCGGGAGTTTGTCTGAAACAGGCCCCGTGTGTTCCAGTGTACTTTGCCGCGGCCTCACGTTAGTAATTCAGGGTTAAGTGCTTTGCTTAGAGCTGCTCCATGGTTTTCTTGGGATTCGAGCCACAAGCCCACAAGCTGCCACCGCCGCCGCCTACGTGGTCAGAGAGGAAGGATTACTGTCAGAGAGGAGCACAAAGCGAAGCGGCGCAGCTTCCACCTCCTCCTGCAGTGGGCAGGTTGTCCGGGGGTTTGCAGTCCGGCCCGACTCGCTGATGTTACTTCTTCTTTTCCCTCCTGGTCGAGTCTCAGACGCCGGGGGCGGAACGGACTCACATCTCAGCTCAACAAAATGTCCTCACTGATGTCAGAAGACAGTTGCTGGTCATGAGGGAGGAACGGTGTCTTTTCCTTTTTTATTTTTGTTTGTGGCAGAAGTAACCACAACGGACACTTTTATCATATCGCCTTAAATTAAACATGAAGGCAGGAGGACGGAGGTAAAGACAAGTCAAACCACCAAATAATCTCTGTTCATTCAACGTGTTCAATCCAGTCTGTCTCTAGATTTGGATTAAAAATAATCGACTCTGCTCCTTAGAATTGACCTTCTTGTACATTTGATGATCTGGGGAGCTAAAATATGTTGATGATTCAAAGCTGGCAGACTATGTACTAGAAATAACTCTGCTGTGTTGTGTTTACTTATCAGACTGTGTACTGGCTATAGCTGCCCTCTGTGGTGGTTTTATGACCCTCCCATGGACCCGGAGCGGAAAGTTCTGCCCTGTGGGACTCCTCGCTGGCAAGTTGCAGTTAAAACTGTTCACAGTTGATTAAAATGTGGAGACTAAAACAAAAACTGCCTCGTATCTGTTAGACAGCAGGGTCCATTGACCCATAATGACTGACGTCCTGGAGGTCAAGGTATTCGGGCCCAAGAGGTTCTGGAGCCTTTACAGCAGAACTCGAACCAGAACCACTTCAGGTCGTAGTGAGTAAATCATCATTCTTTCTTTTGCCATGAAAAAATAAAGTTGTCCCAAATTTTGAAGATTGGATTTGACAGAAAATCTTCACAAGACTCAGAGAAACGTAATTCAAGCCGTGGCCGCAAGACTGCACCGTTTCATGTAACCATCGTTTTCCCACGGTTGTTAGCAGCTGCAGTCGGTAGCAGCAGTCACGCTGTCGGGGAAACTTCCTAAACTGTCTGAGATCTTAGCTTTCTGTGCTCACTTGTAACTAGGATTATCCGTGAGCTCGTCTCACATAACGACATACAACCACGATCAGGCCGAAGTCGCAGTGTGTAGCTGCTGCAACGCACCGACTTCAGGAACAAAATGTTCACTTGCTGCCGAATGTAGCCTGACTACCAACAGGTTGGTTTATGTTTCCTCCACTTTAAAGACGTCTTTCAGAAGCTTCCATCCGGACCGGATTGTTCTTTTTTTTCAATAGGACAGATAAATGTGGACACGGATGAATGACACATCTTTTGTCAACAGGTTCTTGGCAGCAACATTTGACTGACAAGTTCCGCTTTAGCGTGACCATCACACATGCAATAGAAAACAGGAAAACATGCATGATTGAATAAATGATTTCTGATTTGCATCTTGATGCATAATTTTGATGTTTTGGTTGCAGCTGAACATGCAGTTCCCCTTCATTTGGGAGTTATTGCACACACGCAGAAGAAGCTCATCTAGGCTTCCTCCCAAACTGCGAACTGCTCCTTTAATTCACATTTTGGTAGCTGAGGTGGTCGGAGGAATTTTTTTCTTTTTCTGTCAAGGTTCCCGTGCTGCTGATTCTCTCTCTCTCTCTCTCTGTCTCTCTCTCTCTCTCTCTCACCTGACCAGACTCTCCCACGAGACGACCGCAGCATACTGATTTCTACTGGAAGTATATTTTTAAAAAAAGTGTGTGTGTATGTGTGTAACCCTGTGTGTGTGTGTGCTTGCATGCATGAAGCAGTTTTGGAGGCTGTGATTTGCTGGCGATGAGTGAGAGAAGGAGGGAGGGAGGGAGATACGCATTGACGGAGAGAGAGAGGGAAAGAGAGAGAGCGAGAGAGGGAGGGAGGGAGGGAGAGCACTGTCCCTACCAGCCTCTCTTTTTACTGCGATTCAGGCAGCCAGCTCTCCTCTCCTCCTCCTCTTCTTCCTCCTTCACCTCCTCCTCCTCCTCCACGGCCGCGGCAGCAGCAGCGAGAGGGCAGAAAAGAAATAATCTGGACTAAAAAGATCGGGATCAACAAACAAAAGACGAGGAGGAAGGTATGAAAGACACGAGCGGTGGCAGGAGAGCGGCGGCTGTTTCTTCTTCACCCCCCTGCTCTGAACACCCACACCCGCCGACTGTGCGATGGGGAGAACACTGCGCCGGGAGAGTGTGAGAGGGAACGGAGAGTGAGAGAAGTGGATCACAGAGCAAGCGGAGAAAAGGATGAGAGCGGAGCGGAGTCGGTGGACGGAGAGCTGGAGGAAGAAGTGAGGCAGATGATCTGACCGTCAGCACTGTAACTGAAGGAGAAGAAGAACTGATGGTGTCCATTTTTCACAGGGAGCAACAGGAATTAACCAGCAGCCGCTTCCATTCTTTTTCTTTTTAATTCGCCTTGTTTGTGGTTTTTGGGCTTGTGACGAAATCGAAGGTGCTGCTTGGAATCCCTCCGAAGTCTGAGGGCGGCTGTCCCCCCTCCCACCCCTCCCCGTCTTCTGCTCTTGTGTGTGTGTCTGTATATTTGTGTTTTTTATTTATTCTAATTTGTGTTGACATAAAGAGCTTTGTGTGTTTGGTGCCTTCTCATTCTGCTTGTTGCTGGCTGTCCATTCACACCTCGGCCATCTGTGGATGGCTCTGCTCGCTTTGCGAGTGCGTCTCTGTGCCGTGTTGTCACCGGCTTGGATCTGGTTCAGGTCATGTGCAGACACAGATTCATGCACCAGCCCGCCGTAAGCTGCTCTTTATCCCAACGCCAAAAGTTGTGAGCCATTCCGCGTCCACAGAGCAGATCAACGCCTTCTCGGAGGGATGTATAATACATAGCTGGCCGATCAATAATTCAGCATCAGGTGGGCATCCCTGTGTTGCCTGGTGAGTGTTGATCAAGACATCGAGGGACAGCACAGCCGGCGCCGGAGACCTGCTGGGAGTGCTGAGCGACTTGACAGCAGCTCCACGATGTGTTTCCTCCCTCCGCGGCCTCCGCTGATCCCCGGCTGCTTCCTGTAACAGCTGCGTTCACTTCCAGCTGTCTGCTGGCTCCTCAGCGTCCACTGGACTCCATCAGACACAACTTTTCTCTTGCCCACCCCCCCACCAGGCAGCGTGCTTTCTGCAGGATCTTTATAGCCAAACATTGGGGAAGGTCTGGACTTGTCGCACTTCGGTCATGATCGGCGTCAACAGCCTGCACTCGGCGGGGCGCCTGCGCTCGCGCTCCCTGTGCACGGTGCGCTACGGCAGGGACTTCCGAATGATGGACCCGTTCCGGTATCCCAGGACCCCTCGCTCCCGCTCCCTCAAGCCCCTCGTGTTCCCTGACCTGCTGGGCAAAGCTCAGGACGGACAGAACCACCCGCAGGCCCGGAAGAGGAGGAAGGTACTGAACAATCTTCCTTTCCAGACAAATCTTTACAGACTGACACTGATTCAGGAGCCCAGAGAGGAATCATAACACCAAAACAACTTACTAATAATCCTTCAGCTGCTTCTGTAAATTACAGCAAGAATAATGACAATAACACTGGATAATAAATATAGTTTATATTCAGGTTTATATTCAGGTTGGTTTTCAAATTTAACCAATTTTCTACAAGACTGAATGTAACAAAGGAAAATATGACTTATTGTTTTTAAATCAAATTTCAATGAAAAATTCATAATTAATGTTAAAACCTGAATCTTTCTCACGTTATTGTGACTTTTGTTGCTTTTATAGACTCACGTGCATGTTCATGATCAACTCAGTGTTGTTGTTTGTGGAGTTTTGTCTTTAAATGTTGCAGTTTTAGTTGGAAAAAGAAAAAAAACCTTGTCCTCTGTCGTCACATGTTTCAATGTTACTTTGAAAAAAAATTCTTCAGGTGTGAATCTGTAAACTCCACTTTAACATCAGTTATTACTGTATAAATATCAGTGTTTCTAACTTTTCTATCTTTTGCTATTAGGCTTAACTTTTGAAAAACAAAAAACAAAAAAACAGTAGTGTTAGAACTGTAGCCTTACAATAAGAATTTTCCTGGTTCAATTCCCAGTTTATGGAGTTTAATGGCTCTTTCTGTGTGTCTTCAATGATTTAAGGGAAGTCGGTGACTGTTGGTTGTGCGATTGTGAGTTTGCAGGCTTGTTTGACCTGAACAGGAAATTTGATGAATCAGTGAGGAAGATGGATGGATGAACATGACAAAGGTGTGAAATGTAGGTGATGAAAGACTGGAAAAAGCTCCATAATCGGCCGGTAAATTGAAAACTGTGAGCAGGACTACTTTAATAGGGTCATATTATCCAGCTTTTCAACACTTTCACGTAGGTCTTGTTGGTTCAAAAATGTTATCATGAAAGTTTATTAGTTTTCCTTGATTTTCATCAATTTAAATATTGGATCATAGGAGCTGCATTCAGAATCTGCTGTGTCTGTGTGAGCTGGACTGGCTCCGCCCACACATCTTCCCATCTTGGGAAGAGGAGGAAGTACTTCCTCTCGTGGTGCCATGTGCCGAAGCAGAGCTGCCTAATGGTGGGAGGAGTCAAAGGGAGGACCTACCTTGATTGGGATTGGTTAAACCCCCGATGACACTATATAGGGTTTGATTTCGGATTGGCTGGTTCAAGCAACACTTTGAAACAAACCAGGGAGAGAGGTGACAACTTTTTTCACTTATGGGGCGTCATTCGTCATTTCAGGTATGCGGACGATTATTACTGCTGGAAAATCATTAGAAAGAGAAGTTTGCATAACATGACCCCCTTAAATGTGAAGACAAAAAGATCCACACAAACTGGAGTCTCTGACAGACTTGATGTGTGGTTTTAAATCACATCTGTAAAAGATCTGATGTGTTTAACTGGCCGACCCGGCAGGCCGAACATCCTCCGCCATGTAGTGCCGCCACTCAGCGCTAATGGCTCTCGTTTGCCGGCACTTGGTGACGCTGATGAACCAAGTAGGTGAAGGTGACGAACATCCAGCGTCCCTCCAGACTGAATGAGTGTGATTGATTGATGCTCCACCTCCTTTTAGAGTCTCTGCTGTTGATGCGGCGCCTCTTCTGAGGTGACGCTTCTTTATCTGGACTCAATAAAACAAATGAGCTCCGGAGGAAAAAAAACCTTCGCTCTGACGAAGCATGTCCACATCCACCTTTTATCCACAGTTAATTAATCAAGCCCAGAGTTATTTTCTTTTTAGTTTTAGCTTAAAAAAATCTCTACAAACTCCATTAATTAGATTTTTATTTCAAAACACTTTCATTGTCTGTTTCCGACCAAAAGGTTTGAATATTTGTTCAGATTATGACTCTACTCTGTAGTGAAGTAGATTACATGCTGTAAATCAAACATAAGCCTCAGTTAATTTGTGTTTTTGAAAACAAATATCTGTATAAGTAATCAAAGTATTCTATCACAGTCATGTGAGTGTGTAAAACAAGGTTTCCTCCTCTAAAATAATGATAATCCCATTACCTGAACTCACCCAGGTAGACGTCTCTCTTATGAAGTCGAGGAAAAAAGAATCGTCACTGACATAGTTGGAAGTGTGTGTCACAGCGATGTTTCAGGTCAAACTGCACTTCATGTTCTTGTTGTACGACTGAAGGTGACTTTATTGGCTCCCTGGGGTGGATTTGTTCTGCAGCAGCATGAGAGGACATCAGCTGTACCGGGGATCCTTCAGTGGACCAGCAGAGGACGAGAACCAACACAGACACTGATCAGCCTTTAGGAGGCGACTGAAAACAGCCGCAGCACAACAAATCAATTCATAATGGAGCAAAACTTTCACCAGATAAAACTACAAATGTTGGGTTTTTGGTCCTGAGAAGGCTGGAAATCATGATCTTTTAAATACCCGGTCTCTCAACAGTCCATCAGGGATTTTCTTTTTTATACAAGACACTAAAAACCAAACTTCTCATGAAAAGAGGAAAAAGCTACTGGTTGAAAGCCAGACTGACACGCTGGAATTATTTTTCCTTTTAATTTACTGAAACTAAACTGAGGCAGATTTAAGATAATAAATATGTTATAAAATGTTCAAATGAAATCAAACTTTTCCATGTTTGATGTACGAGTCTTATAACTGATGACTGTGTGAATGTGAGTGAGGGGCTGATGATGAAACCTGAGCTGATGAAGCAGTGAGGAAGATGATGGATGGATGATGGTGAGACACGGAGAAGTGTGCATGTTCTCCCTCAGCCTGCTGGGGTTCCTCTAGGTGTCTGAGACCGTCTCTCATACGTTGTCAAAACCTTTCTGAAGGAAATTCTTCATTACACTCAGCATTTAGATTTGGCCCTGGCTTGTTGTCACCTTGCGTTCACGCACACTCACTCATTCCTGAGGCGTCGTGTCACAAGATCCTGTTTGTTCACTCGACTGCGCGAGATTCCGATTTGCACTGGAAAAACGTCAAAGATCAGTTTCACAACATTTAAGACTTTTTTCCTGGCTTGAACGTTTTCTTTAAGAGAGTCTGACTGTTTTTTTGGCTGAATCGCTCAAATGTTGATATTTGTGTTTGAGCTGCCACAACGTCATTTTTAATATCCCAGAAACCCTTGCGGCAGGTTTCCCAAGATGACTTCAGTCAGGAAATGTCAACAGTTTGATGGCTACAAATTACGTTTCTTTGTAAGTGTATCAACTTGGCTGTGATCAATTTAGGAAACTAAATGTGTATTGTTGTACTCTGTGCAGAGGTGATACATTTTATTGGGAGTAGATTTTAAAGATTATTTTCTGGTAGTGTAACTATAGATGTTGGATTTGTCGATTTCTCAATATTTTCATTCTCCTTGTTGTCGTCTCTGTTTCTGGTGTATTTCTATGGCGGTGTTACGGCACCACCTATAGGCCTGGCATATGTACTACATCATTTTCATGGTGTTGCCTGGTTGCAGATTTTTACCGTGTAGATGGGAAACTTACATAGAACAATCTGGAGAAAAAAGGTAGTTTGTCTCGTGTGGATGGGGCCTTAATGTCCTGTAGGTGTGAATGTGAGTGTTTTGCTTTGGCTTTGTCTAGTTAACAAACTGTTATTCTGTCCAGAGTGAAACCAACCTGCCACACAGACACGCTGTCAACTCGTTCTAAAAATTTCAAAACATTTTCTAAACCTCTTCGTTAACTGAGGGGCCGTCCACACAAGAACCCGTGAAAGTTCTTGTGTGGACAGCCCGAAAAGTTTTTTTTTTTAAACACAGGTCCCAGATTGGGGAAATGCTAAAACCCCGACTCAGCTATGAGGTGAGCAAAGACGATCATCTCTGGAAAAAAGATGATGTTTTGGTAATGAACCTGCTCCAGAGCAGGAAGCACAACACAAAGTGCTCTGCCTCTCTGAACGAGCTTCACTTTTCATGAAGCTTCATCCTGAGTCCAGCTCAGGAAGCTTCAACATGATTAGCCTGTTAGCAGAATACAATGTTTTTTTCCTCTATTCCTGCATATTTACCAAAACTCTGAGTTGTGTTTCAGCTGCTACATGACATTTGAATCCTCCTGTCTTCGTATCTGGAGGTTAAACACCTTGTTTTTTTCTCTGGTCCTTCAATTGAGCTTCTCTGCTGCTTTGTTGCAGGCGGATCGCTGCGGCGCTCCTGCTTACAAATTCACTCTTAATATTTGATGTTGACCAGATTTGTGCTACAGAAGCAGTTTGTCTTCGACTGGCTCCGGCATCCCGGGAAGCTCATCTCGTCTGTTGTGATCTATTAAAATGCAATGAGCACAGTTCAAGTTTGAGACGAGCTCTGAATACGGAGACGTTACAGTGGAACGGCAGCGAGAGCCAACTGAATCTGTGACGGTGCATGCTGGTTAATATTCATGAGGCGCTTGTGATTAGGCCGACGTTCAAAAGAGAGAGGCTGGGAGTGAACCTGATTAGTCACACAAAATCACAAGCCATTATAAATCCAATTTCATTTGACTAAAAGTCGCAATGCAATAAAATGAGGACGATAACGGACTGAATCGCAGCGGCAGCTTTAGTTTCCTCTTGCATGGAGATCATCGTGTTGGTCCACAAGGACTTCAGCTTGAACGAGGAGGTGATGGAGTGTCCTCTTCATCATCTCCACCACCTCCATCACCTCAGCTGTCGCATTTGTCTTGACAGCTGGATCCATATCAAACACCACAGAGAGAGAAAAAGAGAGAGATGACTCCACCCTCCTCCATCCTACGTATAAAAAAAGAACTGACATGAACTGTGATCAGTTATTTTTCTCTTTAGTCAGCGTCCATGCATTAAATATAACAGTAATCTAAACATGAAAGAAAAGTTTGAGATTGATATGCAAAAAGAGAACGAGCACTGTCATTCAGAAGAACTAATCTAAAAGCATGATTATTCTTGCTCTGAGTGCATGAATTGATCACAAATCAACGCGATCACACATTTTACTATTAGTTTACAGCTCTAACTGTAATAGTAATACATTCAAATAAACCAAAATTACACAGATACCAAACAGTATGGCTTCAAAAGTCCTTAAAATGTAAGAAATGTTTGACTGGATTTTTGTGTTCTGTGTGTTCCAGTGTGTTCTGTTCAGTGTGAGACGGGTCCAAATGGCTCTTTGAGTGTTGAAGGTTGGTGACCCCTGGTCTAGATTAAGGAAGAACACACTTGAACAAGTTACTTTTTATTTTAAGTATCCTCTAATTTAAACTAACTGGTAACTGTAATAAAGTTATTTGTTGTCACTTACAGAACCCTGACTGTGTTAAACAGCTGCTATCAGTCTGCAGGTCTGTTTATCTTCATTATGACGAAACTGGACTTTTTTTTTTTGTCCTGTGAGAAGAAATAGTGACTCACAAATAACAAACAATGGGTCCAACAAAGGTGAAATAGATTCATAGAAAAAAAACAACACCTGAATCGAATTTTCATATCAGATTGTTCACAATCTTTTCTGCGTGACTTCAGCTTATTTCCAACCACATTAAATGTTTGAGGTCACAAAACACAACTAACCCCACAGTGTAGACTCTGCGCTGCCCTCTGGTGGATGTTTCAGTCCTGACCTCAGCAATGTTGGGAGGCAGGAGAAGATGTATAAAGAGTCTGTTTGAGTTTGATTTGGAAGAACGGCACTTTGATTAACTTGACCGGGCCCTCGGTAGAGTGCATACCTTCGCCAACTACATGGCAACGGACGCTGATCTCCTTTGATGTCCTCCATGAGGTGCCTTTTATTGGACATTGAGTGGGACATTTTTTCGCAGATTTTTTGGATTTATTCAGAAACAGTTCACAGTTAACATCCCAAAATCTAACCAATTCATCCTTGGATTATGCCAAATCATCTCTGAAGATTTAATGCAATTTGAGTTCATAGTTTCTTTGAAAACTTGGTAAATTACATCCATACATACATACATACATAAAAACAGGACTTTCCCCCCAACTTTTGTTGGTGTTGGTAAAAAGATCTGTTTTAGTCTCGTGTGAAACAAAGTGATTTTGTCTTTTGTCTCCAGAAAACCTCTGACCAGAAAACCTCCAACGAACTGGGTTGAACCTTTGCCGTTGATCACAAGGTTGCAACTGTGGAGGCAACAAGTGAAAGGAAATCTTGTGCTTTGGTGCCTTAAAGCAGCCGGATAGAATAATGTTGTTGTTGTTGTTGCTATGACAAATGTGTTTATTGGCAGCACAATGAAAAAATTTTTCGTGTTTACTGCTCGTCCATATTGTTGATATTGACTTTAAAAGCCTCGGAGACCGAAGCAGCCTCTGTTTCACATATTTGCAATAAGACTCAACAGTGATCCGTCTTATTTGAAGCCAGTAGCCGTGTTGGGGGTTTTCTTTCAAACTGTCATGGCCGAAGCAGGTTCTCAGTGTCACTTCACTGGTCAGGATGACACGCAGGTCATCCACCAGGTTGATTTTACCTTCAGACAGACGACTGAATCCGTCACACAGGTCTTTGATTTCTGCTCTGATGTGTTTTCATGAGAAATGAATCTTTTGGGTTATTTATGAATTATTCAGCCTCTGAAATGACTCAGCAACAGTCCAAAACAACAACGCTCTCCATTATTAATGAGGCAGTTAATCTTTAAAGTTGGAAAACTGGAGCTAGTTTTTCTTTTTTGTTTTTTATTGAGTAACTGTTTCAGTAACACAACAAATGTGTTTTTCTGCCCGGGTTTCGTGGTTTTTGTTCCCAAACTGTAACTAGATTTTGCTTTGCAGCAGTTAGTGTGGAAGTCTAAATTATTTACAACCTGATTGATTTGTTCTTTCTGTTATTGACGAGCCATTAATAGCTTTGTTAGTGGTGTGGCGGTTGTCCGGCTGACGGGCTGATTGATGGAGGAGAAGAAAACAGGTTAAAGATGGAGGAAGCATTTCTCTGAGTACACAGTTATTGAATGGAGCTGCAGTTTGTTTACCGCTCAACAACAAAGAAACACACACACACACACACACATCCTTATCTAAATGTGCTTTTTTTGTTCTTTTTGTCCTTTACAGGCACTTTACAACTCCATCAAGAATCAGAAGCTGCAGTGGACACTGTAAGTAGCTTTTCACGTCACACTGCTTCCTGCTGTGTTTCCTTTGTCCTGGTTTTATTTCACTGCTGAATAAATAACAGCACAGTTTCCTGGATCCCCTGATTCTGGTCTATGTGGGTCTTTTCTGGTTCATCCTGGATTAGCTCAGAGATCTCTTCACCACGATGCTAAAAAACATTTTGTTTTCATGTCTTTCTTATTTGCATTGTACACCGATTTTCAAAAATCTCCAGGGTTAAAATGGGTAAAATAAAGTAAAAGAGCTAAGTCAGACATAGATTTTAGGAAAATAGAAGAAACAGGAAGAAGAAAAAAAAAGATAAAATGGGGAACAAAAAATATTGAAAGGAAAAAAAATCCAAGGGAAAAAAAAGAAAAATAAATGCTATTTTAGCTAAAACTCTAACCATTGGGAAATGTACAGCTAAAATAGCCAAGATGTATAAAAATCTAATGAAATATATCTCAATTGTACTCATGACACTTCATTAATGCAGCTTTACTTTTTAGATGTTTGTTTCTTTATTTCAGATGATTGTTATGTTGTGTGGCTCCAGACCAATACTTTTTGTTGGAAAATGGTGAAACAGCTTATTTGGTGGTGACGGTTCAGGTCTGACCAGCTGCTGGATATTTATTTATTTATATTTATTTATTTATTTATTTATCAAACTATATATCAGTGGATGTTGTGATAACCAGTAGGGATGGGACGAGATCAAAATGCAGTGAGATTTCTCGTCCTCGTGTTAAACAATATTCTAGTTTAATTAAAAGTTGTTGTTTTTTTTTTTTTTTTTTCTTGGTTGCATTTAGTGTAATAATTACTGTTGATTTTTGCAATAACGCCCCCCCCCCACCACGAAGGGGCAACAGCGTGCTGTTCGTGCCCTCATTATAGGTATGAGCCTTTTGTCGCCAGGTGTACTTTCTTGACGGAGTGGAGTACAGATACATTCTGACCGCTATCGCCGCCGACACACAACTGGGACGTTTTTGGCTACTGCTTCTTGAACTCTGATTATTTGCTTTATGGACAATTTTGGTTTGGTTTTGGACTCTAATGAGTGAGCAAATAAAGGAAAAAATATTTTACCATTCATGAAGTTGGACATCCATCATTCAAACCAGAGCAAGGTGTACAGGAGGAGGCATCAGTCACTCAGCCTTCAGTGACACGTCAAAGTGGTAGCTTAAAGCATCGGCTTTGCTGCTACAATAGTTTTGATGTATTCAAGTAGTCCCTCGCTATATCGCGGTTCACCTTTCACGGCCTCGCTGTTTCGCAGATTTTTGCAGTGCAACTTTGCATGCTTTTTTTTGAGGGGTGAAACTGGAGCCTAATAGCTCTGGGGGTGGGGCCCACGCAGCTCCATGTCCGATTTACCTCAGCCCTCCCCAGGCTGAGGGCAGCGTGCATGGAGGTTTAAAACACTGAGGTCCGGATGTGTTAAATGAGAAAAAAGAAAGGCAGCAAGTGTGAAAGAACCAGGGGGAGAGTGCGGGCTGCGCAGCTACGTGTCTGAGACAGTGAACGTTCCTGAGAGGAGGGCGCACACGAAGGTTTGAACTTTGTTTAAACAAGAGACAAATGTGAGAAAATATTCATTCCTGTCTGAGCAAAGTGTATAAAGGGTGTGGTGAGGAGTTTTACAGCCATACAAACATATATAATTATTGAAAAAAATAAAACTAACGACTTCGTGGATTTCGCTTATTGCGGGTTATGTTTTGGAACATAACTCCCACGACAAACTAGGGACTTTTATCTACCAGCATAGACTTGTGTGTACCAACATAGACCTGTATGTACCAACATAGACCTGTATGTACCAACATAGACCTGTATCTACCAACATAGACCTGTATCTACCAACATAGACCTGTATCTACCAACATAGACCTGTATCTAACAACATAGACCTGTATCTAACAACATAGACACGTTTGTACCAACATAGACCTGTATCTACCAACATAGACCTGTATCTACCAACATAGACTTGTGTGTACCAACATAGACCTGTATCTAACAACATAGACCTGTATCTAACAACATAGACCTGTATCTAACAACATAGACCTGTATGTACCAATATAGACCTGTATCTACCAACATAGACTTGTGTGTACCAACATAGACCTGTATAGACCAGTATAGATCATTAATGAACATCACTGAA
>OMNM01035569.1:0-10257 GCA_900302745.1 Parablennius parvicornis | reverse complement strand
AGTGTCTTTTCATTCAAAAAAGAAAAATAGTTTCAGAATGAAATCTCGACCTCATTCGCAGTATACTGCCAAAGTTTCCACCTGAAATAGAATCTAACGCCTGTTAGTTAAAGTTAAAGTTAAACCTGTTTGAGATGCAGAGAAAAAAAAAACATGTTTACTCTGTGCTCTGCTTTTACCATAGAGCAGTTTTATAAAAGCAAATTGAGTGTGAGTTGCTTTGAAGCCTGATGCCCACTGATGTGAGATTTGTGGGATTTGCGCTGTTGTGCTTTGTGGGATTTAATCCTGTTATTGTCTCCCTGTTAGATCACATCAAAAGGAAGCAGCAAGCCGTCAGAGGGAAGGTTTCCTTCAGTGCGCTCAGAAAACATGAAGAGAAAGATCAGTGCGTCTCCCTGGCGACGATCTTAATCTGAACCCTTTGTGGGACGGTAAAACGGAGGTGTTTGATTCTTTCTTCTTTCTGTCTCCAGCCGACTTTGAGCTGGCTCAGCTGCAGGAGAAGCTGATGGAGACCGAGCTGGTGATGGAGGACATCGTATCCAGTGCTCACCACAGCCCTGACAGGTGCACCTTTTTTTCCCCTCCCCGAGAGGAGTCGTCATCCTCATCGAACTTCTCACCACGCCTTCCGCAACAAAGGCCACATGACACTCAAGACGCTGCAAAGTTTGAAGACGGGTCGTCTGATTCTGCTGCGCCTTCATTGTCGGCGACATGTTTCACTGTGTCTCGCTGCAGGATGAAGGGGGTGACGGCTGATCAGGAGGAGAATCTGCTGCTGCAGCTGACGGAGATCACTCGGGTGATGCAGGAGGGCCAGCTGGTGGAGGGGATGGCTGCAGAGAAGAAGCAGCAGGGCGACTGGGAAGGTGCGGGACACTTTTATATTTACGGGCTGAGAGGAGTGACCCGCCGGCGCAAACGACTTCATATCTCACACCTTTCCGTGTGCTTTATGAACTTCTTAGGTGTTGCTACCACTGGAACAAGGCAAAGGGTGAGCCAGCGGGCTTTACCCCCTCCTTCAGTTTTACCTATAATGCATTAGGCCTCAAAAGTGGAGATTTATTTCTGTATTATGACATGAAAATTAACTTTTGCATTGCAAGATTTCTGTTTTTCCTTGGGAGATTGATTACAGTTCAAATTATACTGATAAACAGTAAAAAAATGGCTTACACATTAGCATATAAATCCCAATCATCATTTTTTTCATCTTTTTCACTGTTTTTTAATGATTATTGGAACAGTAGGATGCAACATTTGCTCGTATCGTCCATTCTTGGAAGTCTGTGAGCTAGTCCACTGGAGTTGGGAGTTATTATTAGCAACGTTTCACTTGTATTTAACGTTTGTAAATCAATTAATTCAAGTTACCAGTGATTATAAATGAGTGGGTGCATGTGAGAGATCCTGTAAAAGCACGTTGACGCTGTTGAAGTCTCATCTGAAGCCCGTTTTATCATTTCAGTGCATAAGTGAGTTGTTCTAACTTTCCACAGACGATCCCGAGGAGCCTCGTCCTCACTGGGGGCATTCCCGCTGCTGCTGCCACACGGAGCAGAGCCACGGTCAGCGGGGGGAGTCTGACAGGACACAAGCCGAGGAGGAAGTCCTCCCCGAAGACGACCCGGCCGGAGGAGACCCCGAGGAGGAGGAGCGTCTGAGCAGAGACGTGACGCAGTCCGGGGGGATCGATTTAGGACGGGACGAACTGGAAGCGGAGAAGCAGATCGATTTAGGACAGAACCAAGAGGAAGCGGAGCCGCACCAACACAAAGAGGACGCGGGGCGGATCGACCTGGGCGTCCCGGACGACGACCTGGTGGGAGTCCTGAGGGAGCTGGAGCTCACCCTGAGGGTGACGTCCATGATGGAGCAGGAGAAGATGGAGGACCTGACGAGGCCGACGGAGGAGTCCGGCGGCTCAGTGAGACGGAGGAACAAGAGGAGGAGGGCAAAGAAAGCAGCACAACTGACGTGAACTCCAGCTCAGGTGTCTTTCAGTGACTCTGTAAGCATGAGAGGTGGTGACAGCATGAAAATAAATCACCAGCATCGTTGGACAAGTATTTATGCAGAGCAGTTTTTTTTTTTTTTTTTTTAAAGACTTTAAAACAGTGGATAAAAGATGAGATGAGCCCCTCCCCCTCCACGGATCCTGAACATTACACCCGCCCCACCCAGCTCTCACACCACACTTCTTTAGCTCATTCAAAATAGATATTTATGGTTGAAAGAAGGACTTCCTAAGACGTAGGCAATAATAAAAAAAAAAACCCTAAATAACATCACTCCCTTATGCTAGTTTTTATACGTATCACTGAGCATTGAACAGCCTGAGGCTCCACGCAGAGAGACTGTTGGTCAGCGAGAAATTATGAATCAAATGGAAATGAATGAAGAAGATTCATGTGATCAAAATCCAAAGATTTGAATATTTCAAATTTAGATCAACTAAGAAAAGATGCAGACTTTTTTTTTTTTTACATTTCCATATTAGTCAGCAGAAGCTATGGTTTGACCTTCACAAATTTATTTTTCATTCATTCTAATCATGTCTTCCTTTCAAAAATTTGAAACGTCCCGCTTCCATATTTTTCCTGCCGTTGAACCCTGAAGCTTTCACCCTCACTCACATTTTGAGAGCCAGTTTGGTAAATAAGAGTGAAAATTTGTTTGCATATATGAAATCTTCACTATTTCCTTCAATCATTTGATAAGTGTATCAGGTATTTAATTTATGAAATTAAAAGTTGCTTCAGAAAGGACTTTGTCTGGATGTGTTGGCGGGGGGGTATGAGATCTTTCACAGCGGGTGTTGAAATTCATCATTGCATTCGATCCACCAGGTGTCGGTTTCTTTCATACATTATTCACATGTTGCGCTCACCTGCTGTAAGAAAGAAAAGCACGTCAGCGATCAACGAGGCGAGTGAAACATGTTTTTTTCTGGTTGGAAGTTTTGGAATTCATGTCAGGGATGTTGATCTTTGGGACTGGTAATCTTGGTACTAACTTCCTTATATTTCTCTGTTCTGGGTTGAATAAAGTCTCTGATCTGAGTGCAGAAAGCATGTGACTTATGTTAATTAAGAACAGCAGCATGATTCACAAAAAAAAAAAGAGTTTATTGTATAATGGTACATCGTTAGCCATACAAAAGTAACATCACATGGATCGATGTTAGCAGAGAACATTTCAGATCAAAAGTTTAAGCAGGTGGCACATCACGACGACTTCCTTCTCGGAGGATTTCTCTTCTGTGTGTCGGATTGGTTGGAAGTCGCTCGCTGCTCGGACTCAGTGTTCCATTGGCTCGTCTGCTGCGGCTCCAGGGGCGGGCTCGTCTGCAGGCGGGGCGACCTGGCACAAACAACACAAGGTAATGTTGGAAGGAACACACGCGAAGAGTTTGGGAAAATAGGTTGTTTAAATCCTGCCAGTACCTTTCTCTGTGGCCTCTCCTCCAGCCCCTCCAGGAACGGGGCCACGTCATCATCGTCGTAGATGGTGAACTCCATCTCTTTACCCACGATGCCAATGGACACGTTCTGATAGAGAAGGACACACGTGGAAGATTCTGAACTATTGTGATCACTTTTATTTACCAAGTTCAGCAGTTCTGAACCATTTTCTGACACAGAAGCACAAAGTGCAGGTCAGGTATAGACATGGTAGGTACCTTGGTGGTGAGGTCCTGCTCGGCGGGGAGAGTTTCTCTGAGAGCACGGAGGCCATGTTGGACCAGATCGTTCAGATTACCTGTCAAACAAAATCCCACTTCTTAATGTAACCATCCCAAAAGCTGCTAAACAGGATCTGTGTAAACACTGATGAGGCGATAACTAAGATACATCACGTTTTATCTGTTCTAACTAAAAATAGGCTGAAAGTAAATGGGGGTGAAAACTAAAGCCGGGGTCTTACAGTCGGAGAACGTGTCCATGCACCTCTCCAGGTAGGTGCGTGCAGACTGGGAGCGAGCTCCGATGGACATGGCTTTGCAGTCAAAGTAGTTTGCAGATGGACAAGTCTGGAAGATGTGAGGTCCCATGTCCTGCGTGTACAACAACCTGGGTCATTCCTCACACCCCTGGTACTGATTTAGCAAGACATGAAACACACAGCAGGTGTGAACAGACTTACATCAAAGCCAGCGATGAGGAGTCCGACTCCGTAGGGCCTCCTTCCATACCTCTGTGTTGGGATTTGGGTTTCTGAAGTTATAGTTAAGGATCTCATCTGTGGTCCAGACCTATTACAAGTTATTTATCCTAATTATGTG
Source organism: Parablennius parvicornis (assembly GCA_900302745.1). NCBI lineage: Eukaryota > Metazoa > Chordata > Actinopteri > Blenniiformes > Blenniidae > Parablennius > Parablennius parvicornis. The sequence continues at coordinate 5,963 of OMNM01035569.1, read as the reverse complement.
GTAAAATTGGCTAAATAACATTAACTACAGCTCTAGAGAGGATACTGCTGCCAACAAGAGAGACAAGACGCGACGTGGGGAGAGGCCGGTCGAAGACAAATCTCGAGTCCAAGCACTCCTGACGCATGAAGTTACTGCGGGACAGAAGGTGCCGGTAAGTACATAAAACTAATGGTGGATTTTAATGTGCAATTTAATGTTGGACCATCGGGAGTCACGGTGACCTACCAGAGGAGTCTGGCATCAGCAGTCAGTCCAGCGATCGAGATGCCGACGTGGTTGTCGACATGAAGGATCTTCTTCTGGTGGGCTGCCAGCTCAGACTGAGCTCTCTGTGGTCACAAAGCATGAAACTGGAGTGAGGCATCAATTGCTCGTCAAGCAGACTGACAACAAAAACTGAACTCTGTTAGATCAAAGTGATTTTCAAACGGTTTCCCTCCCGAATTTAGCGTTTCTTACTTTGAAACAAATATTAGACGCTTTTCCATCAAAAGGAGAAAGATGATGAGCCTTCATGGTTCAAAGACATTGTGGTCGAGCGTGAAAACCTTGTGCAGATTAGACAGGAGCAACTGATTTCTCATTTTACATTATTTACAGCCCACAAGTCAAATTCCCAAAACTAATAACTTGTAGTTTTTACTGTGAGCGGAGAAGGAAGCTCAGTTTAATTAGACATTCATCAAGATCACTGCATTAACTGAGCATATCAAGATCAGCTGCAGATTTATACGTCCTTAGGGTAAGAGTGATCAATTGCAATTTAACCTCCCAGTCATAAAGATTACATTTTTATGACACTTGTGCTGATTAAAAATGCCCATTCTGAATGTAGATCCATTGCTAATAATGTGTTTAGAACCGTTTTGGTAAATTAGAGACAGTCTCTCAACTGAACATTTTTTTTAACCAAATCTGAAGTAATGATTGAGCATTAATTCTACAGATGACATAAATTTCTCACTTTAAAAAGTTTTGTCATCATACTGTCACATTCTTGTGTGATTAAGAGGTACTCACAATATACATAAGATTTCAGAAACACCGAGAACAAAAAGCTTCTCATAACTAAACTACAAGAATATTACATTGATGTGATTTGATATTGCAACTGTTTGAGGTTCAGTTTTTAACCAACATGAGTCTTAATCACCATGACATTAATAAAGACAGTGCTTGTACCTTGAGAGCAACCAGAACTGCGTGGGTTTTGGATTTGAGTCCTACAGTTGCAGATCCTTGCTTTACTGCTTCCATGGCATACTCGATCTGATGAATCCGGCCCTGTGAACACATCGACACAGACAACAGTGTCATTGGAGGATGATGTGTATTCTGAACGAGGCAGAACAGAGGTGAGAGGGTAAACATTGGCTCACCTGTGGACTCCACACTGTCACATCGTTGTCATACTGGTTGCGGAACTACAAATGAAATAAAATAACGTGAATATGTTTGGAGGAAAAAAGTTTCATAGAAATGATACAAACTGCACTTACATTATTGTCTTGCATGTTTAATCCATTACATAGTCGCCCAGAGAAGCTCGAAACTAGAACATCGGAAGGTCCCGAGCCTGACTACAGACGGGACTTTTCTCCTGTGAGGTTTTAAATTACTACTAGAGCTGAATAATTGATATACATTTAGGTTGAGCCTATTGGGAAGAACAATTGCAGCCAAATATAAACTCTTCAGATCCAACACGGTTTCTCTAAACTAACCATAGTTAGCTGACATTATATAGATTATTGCATCTCTGTGCTTCAGTTTATACAACTCTTAATCGCCTTTATCCACAGATATTGACAGAAAAAAGTATACATAGATGCAAAACGAAAGTAAAATCATGACACATTCCCTAGCCTCGGCTAGCTAGTTAGCATTAGCCTGCAAACAATCGTCAGCAAACAAGAAGCGCTGGTTATAATATTTAACTGCAATTTGGAATAATATGATCGTTTAACACGTTTATGACTTGATACCACTCATCCACTGGTTATTTCTTTGTCCACATGTTTTGAAGAGGCTATGAGAAGCTAACAGCTCCAGAAGTGCTTACTCACACTGCAGTCAAACTTAGCTAACTGTTAGCTGAGTGCGGCTCAATGTGTTCCGTTCCAAAAGATTCTGGTAAGTTGTGACGCGATAAAACCGGACGCTGTTTATTTACACTAAAGACACACAGTAAAGTGTCGAACAGAGTGTCATATATGAGGTTTAATTCAAACTTACCATCTCTGCTTCAGAAAGTGGCTCAGTTAATCCGCCTGCACTCTGATCTGAACTCCACTCACTTCCCTGCAAACGTCACCAGGGAAAAACAGTAGAGCTCCGAGTTCTAATCACTGATGACTCAGGGCGAACTAAGCAAACTTACTTTTTCACGTTTATTTTTAGCATTCTACATATTTCTGATCCACATGTGGATAAAGCCGATATGTTAGATAGGTGGATGGATGAATTCAGATCATAATTTTATGGGGGGATCCATAAATACCTGCAAAAACACAAAATGTCTCGTGAAGATGTTGAAACCTATTTAGACGAGGAACTACACAAGCCAATAAATTATTAGTGCACTGTTCTCAGTGATTTATTGCAAATATGTCTATTCATCTTCTATACCTCCATTGTGGGTGAAAGCAGCGTACACCATGGACTAGTCACTAAGTCACTAGTCCACTACAAGGTTAGCACAGAATGAACATCTCACACACACTCACATCCATCCACCTTCCATACCGCTTATATCCTGTTCAGAGTAGCAGAATTCTTAAGTCAATTTCAGATAACTATGGGTGAGGACAGGACATGGCCATTGTATAATGGTTGTCATTTTTGATTTTACTAGTCTTTAAACTTTACACAGTTAAGTCAACGAAAATTGAGGTCAAGGCTCTGAATAATTGTCCGTTCACATTTTTTCTTTTCTTTTCTTTTCTTTTCTTTTCTTTTCTTTTCTTTTCTTTTCTTTTCTTTTCTTTTCTTTTCTTTTCTTTTCTTTTAATTTCATGAAGCTGCTGTGCCTTTGCCTGGCCACTAGGAGGCAGCAGTAAATTAGAGGAAGAACTTGCATGGCTTCACAGACAAAAAACTTTCAAGAGGAACGTGGACATGTCCCTCACACGGCTATGGTGGGTGTTTCACTGTTTTTTTTTTTTAATTTTTTTTTTTTTTTTTTAATCAAATAATGACTGTTTTACAATCACTGTTCAAATTTACCACTGAAGTTCTCTGCTGCAATTTCATATTGAACTACAAACAACAAGCTGCACAAGTAATTATGGTGTTTTGACACTTCTTCTAAAATCTTTTCTATATATGTCTGAGACTTAGAATGATGGATTTAGGGTAAAATCCAAAAACCCTTTGTCTAAACAAGGCAGCAGCAGATCAAAGTCTGTCAGTGTTTCTTTGAAGGTAAATGGTACCCAGTTTTAATAATTCACAAATGTTAGTTCTGTGCCACAGAGCAACTCAGTCAATACTCAATATCCACTGCACTTTTAGGAAGGATAAACTGGAGGGAATAATCCTGGTGAGAAAACAGTCTGGGTTAGAACAATTTAAAGTAGGAAATAAGGATTTACTATTATAACAAGGAACATTGATGTGACGATTTTGACAGCATAAGCAGGTTAAAACATTTATTTTTTTTTTAATTCATACTGATGTTTTAACTCACTGGGACACAGATGTTGGAAGTTTAATTTCAATCTGTGTCTGTATGATTAAAGAAAATCAACTTATCTCTCAAAACAACTCAATAAGTTTCATTTCATCCCTAATTTATGTTTTATGTATTTTATTAACACAGTACATCCACAGCTTCTGATCAGAGCCCAGAAAATACACCCCTCCATTCCTGAGTTTAATGAGGCTGCAGCCTGTGGATTTTCTCACAAACTAAAACTGAGTTTCCAGTTTCGTTAGATGGAAACAGCCACAGATTGCTGGTCCATGACTGAGGCTTTCAGAAAAATCCTGATGGATTTGCTGTTTGTTTTGGAATTTTCAATTTTCTCTTGTAATTCATAGCTTGTACTGGTTTACTGCAACAGGAGTCATTTTCAACATTTTTTTTTTCATCCTCTGACCCTGAAAATTGAGCAAATATGTTTCTCTCAGCCCTCATTTCTCTACAAGCAGTATGTATCTAAATAAGCTGTAAATATTTTGGCCTTGCTTTTACTTCTCCAAAAAAAAAAAAAAAAAAAAAAGCAAAAAAGGCAGAGCTAGGTTTTTAGTAATCTTTCTTATGGCCCCTTTATGTCACCGTGGGCAAAGTTAAGGAGTTAAAAAAAAATACAAATACTATACATTTATTTTTCTGACTGCCTTCATTTGAAAACAGATATCTGTACTCTGTATATCCTTAAAACTAGATTGTTACTGACGATGGTTTACTGTTACAGACATAACAATCCAAAGAGTCAAATGTGGAAGGATATGGGGTCTAGTCCAGTGAAGTTAAATGGAAAAACACCTGCAATGAGGTGGAGATGGATGAACTTCCTCCGTTTCCAAATAAGTGATATGACAGCCCGACTAGGTGCGGCAGCCGCAGAAGAAGCCATTCATTGCTTGCAATTTTTTTTACCTGTTACAGCCAAAATTTACATTATAGTTGTTCTCGTTACATTAATTGTCTCATGTCTCACTGTATTATTTAATACATACACAATATCAGGCATTTCCAAAACATGGCCTCAAACAAAAACTTTCAATCGATGTTAATGATAATTTGTGTACAGTAAAAAGCTTTTTTTTAAAGTTCTTGTAGTCACAAAATTATTTAATTTGTGATCCGATAAAAGATTGCAATATTGTGTTGCACACAACACCTTCCTCCAAATAAAATGGAAAAAAAAAAGTTCCCTGAAATGAGGCTTAGTGTATGTTTAAAGTTAAATAAACCCATTTTTTTTACTTTCTTACTTCCACCTTAGTAGTAGAGTTGAGTCTGACTTCCACTTTCACCCCAGTAATGTCTACACTCAGATAACAGTACTGAGACTTAAGTAAAGACTGGACCAACTGGATGTCAGGTTAATGTGAATCAACTCTACAGGTGGAGGATGAGTGTGAGGAAAGATGCACTAATCTTCAAAATTTAGGAGTTTCATGCATGTATTTATATCTAAAGGGATTTTGTCTGTGTGATATGTGCAGTTGCAGAAATGTCCCTTCCTTGTAGTTTGAGTCATCATACCTTGTGTCTGGTTTTATGCTTGGCCACTGTTCACTTTTTCCTCTCTCCTTTCTCTCTGTTAATGATATCTGATGTACCCTTGATCCAGGATGAGAGAGAGAGAGAGAGAGAGAGAGAGAGAGAGAGAGAGAGGGAAGAGGGGTGAATTAGTAGGACTGTGCTGACGAGCTCTCCTCCTCTGCCAAGGCAGCGGTAGCAGCGCGGCGGCGGCGGCCATTACATCAGCGCGCCAACCTCTTTCTTTGTGATTGAGATTGTAGAAGCTCTGCTGAGCTCAGCATGTTTTTCTTTTTTTTTCTTCTTCTTCTTCCTGGGGGCCTCATTTAACTTTGCCAAACACCCCCTCCCCTCCGCTCCTCCGCCTTCTCTCAGTTTAATTTTTCAAATGGAGAGCAGCCTGAGTCACGGTGTGATGGGTCCAAGCCACGCCGCTTCAGAGAGTGCGCCCCTTCCTTTCTCCATTCATAGATTTGTTAAATGGGCAAGCGCCCCACTGTTTCGACTGCTCATTGTAATTCTGACTTCATTTCTGTGTCTGTGTCACATTCCGTTGCATCAGCACATATTTTCTTTCATGTCCAAGTCTACTCTTACTTATTCATTGGGGGAGATTTTTGTACCTCAAGTGGCTTAAAATTCTGAAAATCTCATCGCCTTGTTGCTAAAAATAGTTCAGCGGCGCGTTTCAGCCCTGGAAAATGACTGGACTAATGGGTGGGAAAGGTGGCGGAGGCACCAAGGTTGC
>OMNM01035565.1:0-10624 GCA_900302745.1 Parablennius parvicornis | reverse complement strand
GTTCTGTGTGTGTGTGTGTGTGTGTGTGTGTGTGTGTGTGTGTGTGTGTGTGTGTGTTTGTGTGTGTGTGTGTGTGTGTGTGTGTGTGTGTGTGTGTGTGTGTGTGTGTGTGTGTGTAGGAGTGTGTGTTCGTGTGTGTGTATGTGTGTGTGTGTGTGTGTTTGACTGTCTCTCTGTGCGTTTGTGCTGTGCAGGGAGATGGGATTGGGTGGATGGATGGATGGATGGATGGATGGATGGATGGATGGATGGATGGATGGATGGATGGATGGATGGATGGATGGTTGGATGGATGGAACATTGATTTGATTCTTTCTAGGATCCTGCGCAAACTGAAATCTCCAGTTTTTGTATGTTGACGAAAGTGAGCTTGTCATGGAGTCTTTGGCCTCACTGTCATACTTGGGAAAATCAGAGATTGAAGCTGAGCTGAGTAATACTCATCTCGATTATATTTAATAGAATCACCCATTTCGTCTATATTAGGAGAGAAAATCAGATATAAGAAAAAAATAAATAAACATCAACTCCTATTGCCAATTAAAAGATGCCAAATAACTTGCTTTGTAGACCACATTTACACATAGCATGGTTATTACAAAAATGAATAATTCGCCCTCGCGTTTTCAAAAAAAAACCAGATCGTTTAAAAAAAAAAAAAAGTCATTTACGCCAACCCACATATAAACCTTGTCAAGCACGCCAAACCTATAGGCTGCAATGTAACGAGAAGCATAAAGCCATGCTAGCTAATCACAATCCTGGAAAAACCAAGAATGAAAAACTTCCTGTAACTTCAGCGATAATGGCAGGATTGTGCAGCGTGTGATTGTAAATGCAGACAAGCCAAATGCATTTGAAGAAATATAGGAACAAGGACTGCTTTCTCAGCATCCACTGTCATCACAGTGTCCAAACTGAAAAGACAGGTTCCACGGTTCCACACATATGATGCTGATGACGCTGTTGCACACTGTGACGTTGAACTCTGACCCCATCTACATTCAAGCATGAAGACGGTGAACATAGAGAAGTTGAACATGCACACCTTACAAAGAATAGCCCCAAGCCTAGAATCAAAGCAGAGCTAGTCTTCCTGTTAAATGAACATGCTAACCATTTTATCACTCACCCTTAGAAAGAGCAGTCATTGGGTTTGGATGAAAAAAAAACTCCAGCGCATTCATCACTATTTTAAAGCATCTGTGAACCAGAACATCACTGGAAGCCTGTTTTCCATTTCCAAGGGAGACACATTCACATCAGCTATTTCTGTTACCGTTAGGACTACGATATGAAAGCACTCATCTTTATAAGCTGTCAATTCTTTTCTAATGCAGCAGGAAACACAAAGGCCCAGCTACCAGTGCGGTTCTCCCATTCAGATGTGTTAATTAGTGCTATTCATGTGCGCTGGAGCTTGTCTGAGGATCGGTCGGCCAACCACTCACACTCCGCACTGATAACCATGATCAGCAGATCGGGAATATATTTAGACTTCAAGTCTTTGTTCTTTTTGATCATCTCCACCGACCTCTTCTCTCCACCTCGTATGCAACCACAGCGGCACCAATTACGGTCAAGTCCACATGAGGCTGTTGATTGCATCGTTGCACAAGTCATGCAAACACCTAAAAACAATACGCGGGGGCTACCGTCGAGTCCAAACACAGAGACCGGAAAGTAAATAAATCGTCCAGACACTCGTCAGACTTGTACTGTGAGATAACAGCAAGGTGATCATGTTCACAAGTGTTTATCCAAGTATTAGCTTTCAATCACGACAGAAGCTGCCATGTAATTACAATCAAGCGTCGGACTTGAAGGCCCGTCAAAGCTCCTTTACAACACAACCCTGTTCCACATGAGAGTGCTCCGTAATTTAGGGTTTCTCTTTTTTACATTAGATCAGTGGAACCTGAATATAGAACACAGCTTGGCCTGCACTCACTCCGGTATCATATCTTTGGCCTCCAGACGTCCTGGTGGAGACATCCTTCAGCGCCGGGACCGTAACAAGCTTTTACATCCGCGGCGTGTGATGCGGAATCGGCAGGCACAGACAGGCCCGTTTGATAAATTATCTGGAACCATTTTCGGATAACCGGGGACTCGGAGCGTTGTCTGTTGTTACAAGCCTTAATGTGCATTGCATTCGCTGACTGGCATTTATATTCAGTCATAAAGAAGCACACTTCCACCTTTAGATGCATTTTATTGCCAGGAATCTATTTTTCAGATAGTCTACAGACATTTTAACAGCGTCTTCTGTTTTTTTTTTGTGTTTCTTTTATTATTATTATGGACCTCGCTGAAATGTAGAGTGTTGTCATAATGGCCCAAAAAACAGCATTAGAGATATGTGCCTGGGAATGAGCTGATATTATCAACGACGTTCACGTACTTGAATGATCAAACAAGCGAGAAAACAAGATAGCATCGTTGAGGCGTGCGGTTGTCTAACACGTTCCTGATCATTCACGCAGATGGTTCCGGTGTGAGGGAGTATTCATTCCACTATTTGCTCTAATTTGCAAGGAGGTGCCGAAAAAGCAGAAAAGATTCAGCGAGCATGGCGAAAAGAAGAACGCTGGATACAGTTTTAGTAAAATCAGTCAAAAAGTTCTGCAGGGTTGAGGGCGACATTGATTTCTGAACATCTGACAGGAAGCAGACGGTGGATGAAATCTTTTATATTTGCTTTTCTAAACGCTCGGCGTCTGGCATGTGTGTCCTGGGAAAAAGCCTGCGGAGCACAGGCAGGAAGTGTTTGTTTTTAATGTTTGTGGCAGCAACAGCAGTTTGGAAGGGGGAGAAAAAAATCAAAGAAAAAAAAGGAAGAAAGAAAGAAGAAGAATGAGAAGCTAGCACGAGTGGTAGGGTATGTTTTAGACAAATAGGCAACAAAAAAAAGCTAATTTATTAAAAAGCCAAACTCACAGACAATTACTGCGCTGAAATTGTGGATGAACCAAACAGCTGATGGTGTCTTTGCTCAGAATTAAGGCTTTTAAATAAAAGCTGCTCTGCGTACAATTTCAATCTGATTAAATTGTTTTTTTTTTCCCCTAACTGTGGCTCAAAAAATGTATTTGCTCCTAAACAACAGTCACAGTCGGGAGCTTTTCATTGACACAGAGCAGCACGAAACCCTCCCGGTTAAATCATCAGTCCAAAGGATGAACAACTGTGTGAGGAAATGATCTGGTTCAACTCCTGAGGGGATTTTTGGCTCCAGACAACCAATCATAAGGCTTAAAATCCTGTTTGGCACCCCGCTAGACCTAACCAAACACACCAAAAAAAAAAAAAAAAAAAATACAGATTGTACCTTTGGTGACGGTTCATTTTATTTCTGTAGTTTTCTTTTAATTCATTGTTGGTTTTGGAAACTCTGTATAATTACAGCTTTTCCAGGCAGCCCTTTATTTCGTAAGACTTCCCAAAGTGCAGACTTAACTATAAAAACTATATTAATGAACTTAAATAATTGAGACGTCTGGGAAGCCCTCAGGTTGCAGGTCGATGTTTATTGTCTGAGAAGTTTCTTGAGGTGAGGGTGTTTCCATGGATGCAGTGACGGCTGGGGAGAGCAAGTTTGATACTCGAGATTAATATTAATTATGATTAGATTAATATGTCCAGAGTCATAAAATAAATACAGTAAAGATTTGAAGAGGGTAAAGAAGGGCATTGTTAAAAATTTCTTTCTCTCTTCTCACCACCTGTGTTATCCAGTAGAAAATGACAAAATGACAAAAGCCATAGCCACAAGCCTCTGAGAGACTCCACTACTTTTATTTGGAACTGTGTTTCAAGAGTTTAGATACTCAAGTACTTCTCAGACTAGCCAGAATATTCTAGGGAAGCGCATAAACCGGTGATGCCTCTTGGATAAATGTCCTCCAAAACCGTTGATCTGATTCAATTCCCACCTGGACAAATGAGAACATGTGTAGACATTACTACAAGTCAAGTACTACATTGTACCTTGTCATGAAAAGAGAACAAATTTATCAATTTACCATCAATACATTTATGTTATATTATTTTCTGTGACGTGCATATGTCAGTCTATATTCTTGCTCATCATTAACTTCTGGTCATCACCCTAAAAACATGAATGTAGACAAAACTAAGCAGTGAGCTTATCGCCTGTACGCCCATAACATTGGACATATGGGATTTTTTTTCTCAACAAGCTGCAAGTTTATATTCTTTCAATTAGTCGTAATGAGGGGACATGTCTCATCTGAAGGCGAATGTTATCTCTACCCCTACTCGAACCAAGGTTTGAATCCCTACCCTCTACCAACCAGGGTTTAAATCCCTATCGCCAACCCGAATAAGGGTTTTAATCCCTACCTGAACCAGGGTTTGAAACTCTACCCACTCTCTTTCGATCCCTTAATCCCCGAGCAGAACAGCAGAAAATCTCTACATCTGAGCCTGTTTCTGCAGAAAGTCGCAACGATCACGGCCTGTTCTGTATGTTTCTTCCTGTTAAAAGGTAGTTTTTCCTTTGCAACGTCTCCTCTGCTTGTTCATGTGGAATTGTTTAGTTTTTCTCTGTAAAAGTACCTTAAAATGATGGTGTTGTGTTTGGCGCTGTAAACATAAAATTGAATAGAATTGTTCGGTTTGATAGTTACTTTAGTTCATGGCTTCTTTCCTTGAGCTAACAAGACATTAAGGACGGTGAAGGTCTTGTTTCTTCACTGAGTAAGGCTCCTATAGATACCTAGTGAGACTGCTGCATCTGTAATTCTTCACTTTAAAAAAAAAAAATGTGAATCATGAACAGCTAAAAACATTATTTCATGGAAACTTAGATGCTCAATAGTTACAATTCTATTCATTTCGATTCAAATAACGAATGTCTAATCATTTATATGAGAGAAAAAATTAATAGTAGTTTGTTTGAGACCACAAATACAGCAGGGCCTCTATAATTCAATGCCTTAGCGACTAAATGACATGTTTGAGCCGCCTGGAGTTTTTGTAATTTAATGCAACATCTGTGACATACTTGTAAGCTCCAATGAACAACCTGCCCCCCTCCAGCTTTCACAGCAGCCCACAATAGCGGTGCTCACTCTAATTTATCGCATGGTGAATTGTCACAAAGCCTTCGTAACCCAGCGTGCTGAAGGAGAACTGAAGGATCCGACTGTATCCTGACCCGGTTCAAAACGCAGAGCACTTTTTTCCTCTCGCCAAACACCTGCGAGAGCTCTCGGCTTAAGACAGCAGCAAGAGTGCAGCTTGTGATCTTGGTTTTATAACATCCTGACGTGGAATTTGGGTCAGAGAGAGACAAGTGATGACTCGGAGAGTTTCGTGGAGACCCACCGTGTAGAGGGGCGAAAGAAGGGGAGGAAAAAAAATAATAAATCAGACCCCCACACGCACATCAAAAGGTAGATCTTTTATTCTAAGCATCAAAGCATATTATTCCACCATGATCAAAGCTGTAGCGCGACGGGTAGCTCAGAGCTTTTGGAGAAATTGAAATTTGAGAGTCCGCTTGCTTGTCTGCGTCCCACCGCTCTGGCCTGTCTCCTGTCGATACGCTGGGTCTGACGACCGATGGTTGTCGTGAAGCGGCGGCGCTATCGTGAGCTGTGAATGCAAATTTAGTTTCCTTTCTCTTCTTCAAAGACATTCCTGGGCAGTCACTCAACATCTCTTACACAGGCTTTAATATTTCCTTTTGATGGCTTATTGTTCGTGTCTCAGCTAAAGAGGATGATACACAGATCACGAATGAGGTCAGCATTCCATTTTAAGACCTTCCCTAACGCCTTCAGGTTATAGCTTCACTTTTGATGTACATGTTCAGTCCTAGCCAAAGGTCAACGTCTCTGTGATCTCACACCCATCTATCTAATTAGAATTAATGAGATATGTGCATATATGTGCTACCTACATAGGATAACGGCATATTAGAAGCCACTGGAGTTAAATATAGGTTTATAAAAACTGCTCAGATCATGGAATGGCATCTCACCCTCACTGCCGTCAGGTTCTAACGCCCAACAACCAATCACAGCAAAGCATGCCAGAAAAACATTTTTGGGTCCCGTTGATTGGCAGAGGGCAGGTTGACTGACAGGATGAATATTAGAATTGTGGGATTATCACACTAAGTAATGTAGCATTTCTACATAAAGCAGGGTAATGGGTGGAAAAAGTAGAGCATCATTTATTTACTATAGTGTGTGTGTGTCACCAGCGTCATAGAGGTTTGGCAAGTGGTTGAAAAGTTTTGTTTTAAGCAAAGTAGTAATCCTTATAAACATATATATTCTGCTATGTTTCAAAATAATTAACGTTTAAGATCTGAAGTCAAGATGAAGCCACTTTTCTCTTGTGGTTGTTAAGAGCTTTATCTATGAACTGTTCATTGACTTTATACACAATCATTCTTTAGCTCATAGTAAAGTTTGACTGACCATTTTTTAATACCGGACCAAAAGATCCAGATATTAGGGACATTGAAATACTTGGAAAAGCTCCATCCTGAACTGTCTGCACTCGTGGAATTATTGCATTCATATATTTTATCAGCTGGAAGCACATTGTCATTATATAATGTATGAGGTAGTCAAAGGAGCCGCAGGAAGACTTCTGCTACCTTCAACTGACCAGAGACGGCAACTACCAACATGCTTTAAAGTAGAGATGGTATTTGAAGGTGACTAATTCACATTTATTCATCTCAATTGACTTCTACCTGAAAACCTTAATTTATGTCTTATGACTGATTCTTTTCATTGAAGCTTGTGGGCTTTTTCAATCAAGCAGCATTTAACCTGTTAATATACCACAAAGGGATAATTGATTATTTGGAGATGTCTGCTCTGTCAGAGAACGGAAAGGTAATTCTAATACCGTAGCCACCAGGCGAAGACAATCACACTCTCCGGCAGGTGAAACACATCAGTCAGAATGCCAATATAAAACAAGAATACAATGTGTCAAGACTCTAGGTGCAGATATTTATCCTGGTTACTCTCTGTTGATACTCTCCGGAGGGGGAAATGTGCACAAATTAATGAGCACATACAGCCTGAAGACAATGGTTCAAACACCTGTCTCATTCTGTGGCTTATTAGATATCATTTATGGTACATTCAAGAGTTTATTCCCGGTTATTTCAGACTAGATAAGACGACTATTCACTCTCGATTGGCCAGATATCATTGCCTGCTACACTTCATTAAGGTTGACCCGATGAATTTGTAGGTAAATGAAGAGATTGAGTTCTTTCTAAAACTTGATATTTAGATGAATTAACCACTTCGAATAGCAATAAAACTTGCTTTTCTTTCTTTTCCCAAGAAAGTAGCCCTCCATGACTTTAGTGCCGATGTAAACAAAGCCATCAAGTTTTGTTTGGAGACACAAACTCCGGGGCGACTCTAGGGAACTAGCATAGCCTTTGAAAATTAGACTGCAAAATCCAATCCGTCCATACACAAAATAGACTAAAAGCATCTGCAAATTAGGATTGCTCACACAACATCTGAATAAATAAACACAGTTATTTTTCTCCTCGTCTCAATAATCTGCTCAGTCTGATTGATCTGCAAGACCCACTGGGATGCTTCTCTTTAGAATCCATCGCCCATGTTTGAAAACGCTGCACATTCACTACTAAATAACATAGAAGAATAAAATCTGCTACATAGTTTAATAAATTCCATTTTGTCCACCTTCTGCCCCACTATGACCTCTCACAGTCAATGCAAAAGAAGGTCTCTGGGTGTAGTCGTCACTTCAGCACCATGTCGCTGTAACCTCCGATGCACTGGACCTGATGCAGGAACTGCCAGTCACTTTATTATCGACTGAGTTTGTGAATCAATTTAACCGAGTGACAGTCACACAGACATTTGTTCAAAAGCTGCAGAAGTCTCTGCAGTGTTCATCCACTGTTGCAATCATCCACTTAGCGCATTTTCTGTCAGTGTTTTCACAGCGATCGCTCAAAGCTCGGGTCTCGGGGTCTTTTCGAGCAGCGATTCATATTTCCAATAAATCACTTTGCTCAGTTGCTGCTCGTCCATGTAGCAGTGATCTCTCATACTGTATGTTCAAGAACATTACAACTATCTCTCATTGTACTGTCTTATTGTAATAGTCATTAAAAATCAAAAGAACCGAACCGAAGACATGCATCATAGTTACTAGTAGTCACGTACATCAAAAGATACAACTTATAAATACAAAATCAATTTACATTTCATATTAATGTAGATGGATAATCTGCATCTGATCTGACCTTCCACTTTGTATGCTTCAGTAGAAACCACATTGACAGTCGTATCCATTGTAACAACTGAAAGCTCCATATTTGCTGATAAACCGCTGTATAGCTTATAAAGCTCGGCGGTATGCTACTGAAGTCATAGTGTGAATGATTAGAAATCCACAAAGCATACAATCATGATGAACGTTTCACTTGCTCGTTATCTTGACTCACATTGATCTCTCTGAATGGCTGCGGTTGCACGCATTGCCAAACTGTCTGTCTGGTCAGTGGTGCAGCCAGAGTAGCTGCCATGAAGATGCCCATGATGGAACTCACATAATAACTGCTGACCACATGCAAACCACATGGAAAACTGCAGAACTGCAAAACCACTGTGTGCACATTTTACAGTGACAGTTACACTAACACTGACTAATGAATGGAGAAGCCTGAGCAGCTGGACCACAGGATACTGCCGAGTTGTCAACCTTTACATTACGCTACATGCTGCTCCTGTTTCACAGTGATCCCTCTATTTGACTGTGGATGCAGGTGAAAATTCAGGCCTCTGGATCCTCTGGATCCTATTGACAGGAAGTGTTAACAGGATTTTAGTGAAATAACAACCTTTAAGACTGCAGCTTGGGCTGAGGCTAACAACTGGCTTGTGAACAAGACAGAGAGAAAGCAGCTCTGCAGCTCTATGTAGTGACAAGATCAGTCAAACTCACGCTCTGTTCACATGACAACATTTTAGGAGAACGTGTATCGTTTTTCAATTTTCATTTCAGAAAGGTTTTGAACTCAATGTCCGTTTCATAGAAATAGCAGAAACGTTGAAAATGATGGCGTTAGCATGCCATTTACTTAACATGTACGTACGAACTACGTGTGGTGCGCACTAGCAGCACTGTGAAAAAGTTGTGTTTTTATCTATCTACATGGAGATGAAATTGGAGCATTTTCAGTACGTTCCACTTTGGGAGCCATTCCCAAAAAGTTACATTTTCAGTGACACAAGCATCCTTGCCATGTCATTAAACCCCAAAACACAACAAAGTTTTACATTTTCATTGTGTAAACGGAGCCTTAGGGCGTGTTCACGTTCCCCTGTTTGATCCAGACCAGAGGACTTTTCAGGGAAAAACCAATTATTGTATGCCATCTTAAACTCTTGACATTCTCTTTCTGTTTGCAAACAGTCTTTCTGGTGGGCAGGGGGGGGAGCACCTGACATAGTGCATAGTGCATTCTGGGTAATAAACAAACAAAGCTAACGAACCGCGCAAGTCAGAAGGAGCAGACACAGAAAGACAAAGTTGGAAAATATCTTGCGGGCAGATGTGGAGTAGTGAGGAAGAAGCAGTGAGAAAGACACTCATTGATATCTGGTCTGAAGACTCTATACCGCGGTTCTATGTGGCCACCCAGTGGCCACGAGCTAACTAGCCTAGCCACTAAAGAAGTGAGACTTCCGCTTTCGGTCCAGACCAATCAATGTGCCATGTTTCTTCTTTACTTGCTCTGTGGTCAGTGTTTGTTTTGGGCAACAGCACCCCCAAACCTGCAGCTGTTGTAATTGCGTGACATTTTCCACTTTTAACCGGTCTCAAAAGTGAATGTGAACGTCACCCGAACCAAACCCCGGATTATATTAACGTAAACAGACCCTAAGAAGCTCGTCTCAGGCTAAAATCTAAATTTGCATCCACATAACTCTCCCTCATTGTTTGTGCTGCTATTGCATGTTTTTGCTCTGAATGTTGAGGATGAGGGTTGTGAGTTGTGAGTTGTAGTTTACAAGTGTGTCATAGATGTTGCAGTAAATTACAACTGCAATAACTCCAGGAGGCAGAGACAGCTGTTTGGCGTTCAGCCTGTAGGACGCCAAACTACCGAGGCACCGTCTCCCACCCCGCCGCGTGCATTTATTGACGTGCTGCTTCCCTCATTTTTAAAAAGTTCACATTTTAAAGGATTCATTACGAGCTGTTTGTGTGGAGCTGGGGGCAACGAGGCCGGCGCCTGCACAGCTGAACAGGAGCCGGCGTGTTTGACAAAGATGTTGCCGGGAAACCGGAGTGGGATCATTAGGCCCATTTGATGGAGCCAGGTGAGGCGAGCGCACACTCAAACTGACACAACGTAATTAATAAATGATTACGCCCAGGACTTTGGATTAATAGCAGAGGGAAAAACTGTGCGGTGCTGGAATCAATTACGATGATAAAAGGCCTCCATTTTCTATCGGGTGACCCCCATCTTGAATATCAACCAGGGGCTGAGGATAGGTGGGTGGGTGTTGGGGTGTCTAGACGTGCGGCTGCGTGAGTCATGCGGCAGTGGGGACATACCCTGGGTACTAAA
>OMNM01035564.1:0-13015 GCA_900302745.1 Parablennius parvicornis | reverse complement strand
CGAGAGGGACCTCGGGGATGTGGAAGGCAAGAAAAAAGAAGCAGTGTGAGTGACAGGCCAGGGGGACCCCCTACTCAGAGGGTAAGTGGGCACCCTCGGAGGGTTAGGGCACAGGAAGGCCAGCCGTGACCCCTGAGCCCCCCGCCGTAAGACGTCTGGCTCAGCCATTGACCAGGAGGCAGTGTGCTGAGCCGGCGTGCGGGGTCAACACATACGAGCCGCTCAACACATTAGCAGAAGCCCACCACCACCTCCAGCTATTAGGAACGGCACCTCCACTGATACGCAGCGCAGTTCAACTTGTACAAACAAACTAAAATAACTCAGTGATACTAGAAACCGGTGAGACCATATACGACACCAACGCCAATTTATTTAAAGTGATGTGAAAAGTCAAACTTAAGGGGAAAAAGGGGTTTTGATTTTTCAGTAAGTGTTATGTTATGATGAGTATGATGAGGAGGCTTTAATTCACAAAGATTGTTTTGACTTTTTAAACTAAAGTAAGCCCAAAATGTTCTTTATCCAGAATAACGTACAATAATCTGGCCAAGTAGGCTTTATCTCTGACAACTATTGGCTTTACACAAAACATTCGCATTTTCTTCTCATCATTAAAAAAAATCGTCTTTTTTTAATGCAGATTTTTCCTAAACAAATTCCAAAGCAATTTTTCAATTTGAGTTTAACACACAGAGAAAAATGTTGGCAGGCAACGACCCCGCATGCCTGATCTTTGAAACCCAAACATTTTTAAAACTGGTCAATTTCACACAGTTTCAGCAGATTAATGGGAGCATGCAGACCATTGCTGGATAAACACGCTCTGTGTTATTGTTGTTTTTTCCTCTGCAGGTTGCTAGCAAACTCATGCTGACATCAAAGCAGCAGGCCTGGAGATTGGAGGCCGGACAGGGAAAAGCGAACGCCTACAGAGTGAGAAAATAAATCAAGGAAACCCAATAGCTCCTTATCTCAGACAGACCCCCTCCCCCGAACTAAATCACTCATATACAAATACAGACACACACTGTGTCTGACAAGGAGAAGCCCTGTGCCCCATGTCAGGGCCCAAAGAGTAGCAGTCAAACCTCCACCCAGCTCCTACCAAAGTATATTCAGACATGTTCCTGTAGAACTTTCTTTGGATAGAAAAACCAATAAATCCTTAATGAATCACAGTAAGCACTGTGTGGCTGTGAAACCGTCTCTGATAAAGGAGTCTAATTTTTTTTTTTGCTATTGAAGAAGTCCTCCTGTTTTTGAGTTAATTCTACTTTTTTATATATTTAGAACCCATTTACACATCATTTCAAGTGAAAACTATAGTTTTTGTTTTTTTGTTTTCATAAAGTTTTGCATTTACAAGGCATTGGCAGAAAAGCTGAAAACAAAGTAGCTAGCTCAACAGGCCACAAGTTGGCGCAGGTGTTTTTTAATGAACCAGGCACACGTGCATGCAGAGAACAATACGCTTTCAACATCAACAATGGGGAGTACAGACATTCGTGTGGACAGCTCAAGGTTCGATTGCTATTTCACGCGAGTCCCAGGAGAATATGGACTGGGAGCCATGACACTCTGGAGGCCGCCATTGTTATCGTCCATCAACTCACACGTGTGCAGAAGAATCATTTACTACGGCCGTGGTGCGCATGTGCAATCACAGTTTCAGTGACGAAGTTATTGGCTTATTGGTGACAGATTCCGAAAGTTTTGGAAAGGTTCCACCTTGAGGGCCATTTTTCAGTACCACTGAGCACCGTTGTCATGTGTAAAGGGTCGAACAAAATGCAATCAAAGTTTTGCATTTTCAACCCAAAATGTTGTGTAAACTGGGCCTTAATCTGCATTTTCCTTGTTCCTTGTCGATCCCAGTCTTTATTTGCCACCATCCTGGTTTCACTTGGTGGGTCATCTTCTTTATCAGTAGTGTCGCTCCGTCCTCAACAAGTCACTCTGAAGTTTGTTTTAATGGAGTTGACCCTGGTTTTCAAAAGGAACGGTTTCCAGCTGGCACGAAGCGGAATGCAACATGAAGAGTGGCTTGTTGTTTCGAGCATATTGTCGCAGTTTGGGATGCTTCCAATAATGTCAAATGGTATGCAGCCACTTCTTCTTCACTTTACATTAATGGCAATCCAAGTGGAAGTTCAGGAAAAAAAAAAAGAAACGGAGTTCATCACGACCAGCTCAGATTACCTTCTTTTTAGCGTCCATTGGCTTCAAACCCATCCATCAGCTCAACTGAAAATTAGTTGCTAATGGCTTTTTAATGAAACAGTAACAAATGTAGACAGCTATTTTACCATGATTAAAGAGAGGGGGCACGTTTTCTCCTCTCCTGCAGACTCCGGGAGGCTAATGCCAGCTCAAGCAGTGAGGGCAGAATTTCACATAATCCCTCGAAGATTTCAAACAGTCAGAAATGACCAACATTCGTTCTTCATGATACTATTATGCTCTGTAATCCGCCACATCACAGGCCAAACGCTAAAGATAAATACGTGTATACAGCACCACACACGAATCCATGGCCGCAGTCGCACATACAGCCCAAACATAAAGAGTCAAACTCTCTGAAACGCAGTAAAGCTGTGCAGCTGGAAACCATGGCAGATTGAAAGGATTAGAGCTTGAAATTAGCCCAGATGAATATCAGATTGTGTGACATTCTGAATAATTATCTCAATGAAAACAGCTCATTATAAAAATGTAGTCTCTTCCCCTCTCTCTCTCTCTCTCCTTCTCAGTTTCAGTAACTAAATCCACTACTGGATAAGAATATCTCCCATTTACAGTGGATACAGTGCGCAAATTAATTACAGTCGTGAAATGAACACAATGCGCCATAGAAGACTAACTGGAATTGTATATTCCGTTGCCATCTTTCTGAGTAAACGGGTGAGTCACGGTTAAGACCACAGCAACTTTTCTGTAGTTTCTGAAAAAGCACGACTCCATAGGTAGCCAACCCAAACAAATATAAAGCTACGTTGAGATTTCTGGACGTGAAAGACATGAATTACATGTCAGAAATACACTCTACATTCTAATAATACACTGACATTTAATAGTCTGCAACTTTTATAAAACAGCAATAATATACATGTTAAGCACACTTCTGAAATATACGAGTCAATTAAATGAATGTGCTAGTTCCATGTAAAACGTCTTTGCCGAGTCAGTTTTTCTTTTGTGAAACCGCACACCACACCTCTGGAACCTCCGTCTGAGGTCACATCAATGACAGACAGTCCATAAATATATGAATCAACCCTTGGCTCGCTTCTAATCATTGCTTTTTTTCTTTATAGGAAATATAAATGATCTGTAATGTGTGTTGTTTTAAACCTTCATACCTCTAATTATGACAACCACAACAGAAACGAAGCAGACTTGTGGAATTTTGTTTTTTTCAATCATCTGAAGGCGGGGAGATGTTTACAAGGTCTGTAATACCAGAAGTGTTACTAAGCACCTTTAATCCTCGTAAATTGTTCGAATGAAAGCTGTGGGATAATTTGACAACCAACTGCCTTCTTTCTTTCAGAAGCCCAAAATATAGTATGTCCATTACAGGGGGGAGTGGGGACAAAGATATGATTCCAAAGAATCCGCCAAAAAGAAAATGTATATTTACTAAAGTATTTCTCTCAAAAGCAAATCACAACACTGGTGATGTCAGACAGTGCATTTCTGCCAAGAGTGCCTCCACTGTGCCCGAGACAAAATAGAAGTGTTCAAGAATCTCCCTCCAACATGCCCAGAATTACAAAGACAGACGGGGATCGCAGATATACCGAAAGAGCAAAACCGAAAGGAGCGACAAAAGTCTCTGACTTCACTTGGATGCATTTAAAAAGATTTTTAAAAAAAAAGGTACATGAGGTGATATTAGTTCCCACACAGTAACACCACGTTGCATCTATCCAATTCAGGACAGCATTTCCAAAAAAGGCAGGATATGAGCAAGGCAAGGCACATCTATTTATATAGCACCATTCAGACGCAAGGTCACATGATTTACAAAGAAACAAAAGAAATATATTTAATGAAGGAGACTACGATTATGAAAAACATTACAATACAGCAATTAAGAAAGGCATTAAAGTGAGAATAGATAAATAAAAAAAACTAAAAAAGTACAAATTTATTGTTAAATGGAAAACCTCAGTAAATATTAGTGTTTAAAGGCCTGATTTAAAAGTGAGCATGTCAGCAGGACGTTTGTTCCACAGGTGAGGACTGTAAGAACTAAAAGCTGCTTCACCTTGTTTCTCTGGGAACACTTGACTCTGGGAACACTTGGCGAACCTCTTTTTAAGGACCTCAGCAGTCTGGATGTTTCATATTTTACTCGTAAATCTGAGATGTATTTAGACCCGAGACCATTCAAAGCTTTATAGACCAGAAGTTAGATTTTGATGTGGATTCTTTGACACACAGGCAGCCAGTGCAGAGATTAAAGCTCAGGTGTGATGTGAGGCTGAACCCTCTTCGTGTTGGTGAGGACTCTGGATGAGCTGCAGCGTTACAATAATCCAGCCGGCTGAAAATAAAGACTTTCTTTGAATTTTGCTTGCTCAGAAATCCTTTAATTCTCGCAATATTTTTTAGATTATCTTATTGTCTTAAAGTGGCTGTTGAATTTCAATCTGTAATTCCGCCCAGATGTCTGTAACATGAAGTCTAGATAAGCGCTGACCTTTAACCTTTCTCAGTTTTTATCCAGGTTAAGTTGTAAAAACGTTTATTTACAGTATGCCAATAATGTTGATGAGCAGTCCATCATAAGATGTACACATTTTAAGTGCATTTCAACTCTAATCTGAGTTTCCCTCTGAAGTATAGGTCTTACTAGCAAACCTCAAATACCAGTACAAACTGATCTTGTGTTTACAGCACAGTAGCCGATGCCACTCCAGTTGAAGTGTGCATAATTCTCCATTAATCTATTAAACCTCAAAGTCATTGTATTCAGGCATGAAATTGCTTTCTTAGTTAGAAAATAGCTCACAACATTAAGAAGGTCAGCAGTAAGTTTGGAAATCTCAGAGGGCAGCCAAATTTTTAGCAGGCTAACAATGTTTGACTTAGATTTTTTTAGATTTTGAACAGAAAATTTGGAAGAAAACCAAATCCCAAAACTTGATTCAAAGCCAAGAACGAGGAGTTCAGACAGACTGGTGACTACTAATGATGTAGGTGCCACAAAGGAATTTGGAGGCAATTCAACCTGCCTCCAAACAGGCTCTAAGGATTCCTCATTTTTATATACTGTGATCTGGCTTTACCATAGTTTGTATTTGAAAAGGACACTCGATACAACTGTAAAAAAGGAATAACAAAAGAAAGACAAAATAAAGAGACCCAGGAGGGAAAATCGTGTCAAAAGTGAGAACATGAAAGATAAGAGAATAGGAAACTAAGACAGAAAAGAAGAAAAAAAAAAAGAAGAGAAAAGAAGGGAAAGAGACATGCAGAGGGAATCACAAAGAGGGAGAAATTGTTCCTGATTTAGATCTGAGAAGCTCTGGTCCTTCAGATGTCTCCATCAGCTAACCACAAGCCCAGGCTGAGCATGTGAGGCATGCTGCTTACGCTGGCACTGCTACCCCCTAATGCTAATAACTGCAATGTGTTAGCTACAATAAAACACTCGACACAGACCCCTGACATACGCAGACTCACACACGGGCATGTGCAAAAAAAAAAAAAAAAAAGAAGAAGAAGAAAAAAAAAGCACATCTTAGGCAAGTTAATTACATCGCACACGGGGGAATTCCCAAGCACAGAAATAGCTTCAATACTAACCTGTTAATTTCTATTCCAAATAATCAGCAGGCCCCAATTATTGTGTGATTGATCGATGTGAGCAGACCACTTCTTTTTTTCTGCTCAATAAGAGGTAATTATTTATCTTCCCCAACCATTAATAGGCATCTTAGAGAATCGCTTTTAAATTCTTATTTCGGTGAATTGCTGAAAACTACTTGCAGAAAGTGATTTTAAAATCAACTGACACCTGTCAAAACAAAACCGTCCCTGCTTCCAAGCTCTTCTCATTCAAATGCAATATTAGGAACATCGTACAAGACATAGGTACTCAATGAACAATATAAGCACCAACCTCTAAGACAAGAGCGAGCGGAGGCTAGGGCTACTCTGACAACTTAATTGAACATGTGAGGTGCAGCTGGAAGGCACAAGCTGTTGAGGCCTAAGTGTTCTTGGAGACTATCAATGTTCTAAAAGCGGCAAGATAAAATAAATCAGACGTAGAGAAATGGGAGAGGACTTTCTGTCAATGTTGTGAAATACCAGAGCCGTACTGCAGGAGGTTGGAGCTCGCACGTGGAATGCAGCAGGCATCGTGTTTGCATGACTTTTACACAGCAGATTTCAAAGCAACCGAGGTACTGTCAACTTGAATCAGCTCAGCAGCCTGATTGAAAGATGTCCACTTCACCTGAAAAAGAATCCACCATGTTCAATTGTGGACATGGTGGAATCATAAGCTAGCGTTTCTCCATAGATCCCAGATGCTTTACTGGTTTCATGAAACAAAAGCACATTAGTCGGGGTTTGGCGTTTGCCTCTGCTTTAGTAGATATAAATGTGGTTTCGATACATAGACACCGATTCTGATGAGGATGATATAAATATTTCCATTTTGAATTGTGGGTGTTTATTATGTTTGAAATTGGACATGTTATTTTTCTGCATAGTTGCCTTTTATTTTCTCCTCCACCGCATAGAGTGGCACATCGTGCACTTAGTCATGTTACATTCTTCCTTTCTTACCCACACATTAAAGGGGCCCAAACCTTTCCAAAGATAAAAGCAAACACTGCTGCTGGCACACTGGGGAAGACAGAATGTAACTTACAAAGCCACACACAAAGCAATGTGAGTGAGGCATCGTCGGACTGACCACCATCTGCATCTCTCTGGCTTTGAGGAAAAGGTTTACGAGACGGGTGCTATTTACACAAAAAGCAGCGTTAGAAACATTCTGACAAATGCCCTTCTCCTGACTCCGTACATGTGATTTCACTGGTTGAATTGTCGTCTCTTCTATGGCATCATCATTTGTATAATAAGAGTTGCATTATTAATGAGTCAAAGAAGTGAGGGTCTGCTCAATGAAGCACACACTCACCCCAAAACATAGAGAACAGACCACCCACGGTTTGTAACATGGAATCACACACAGAGGAACCCAATTACCAATTACCTAGAATCTATAGCACAGTGGTGAGATTACATAAGGAGCTGTAAAATTGAATAAGAATGGCTGAAATGGAAATGGTTTGTTGTGCAACATTCACAAAACAAACATTGATAATAACTGAAATGTTAAGTGGTCTTCGGATGATGATTTCGGGCTGATAAAACAATATCTACCTCAGAGTTCTGTCAGAAAAAAAGTACTAATAGCGCACATATTAGCCTTAATTGCAAGGTAGTCGTTCCCCCCAAACGACAATATCAGCAGAAGCAGGTAATAAGCTCCACGGAGGGACTGCTTTAGTCCGGATGGCCTGAGAGCAGGGATTAAAGTGTGGAGCAGCAGCATCCTGCCCACAGCGTATTGATCACCAGTTGACTCATTGGATGCAGGAAGCCACTGGGATTAATTTTTCCCCAGCTGCTTTCCTGTGTCTGAGGACTGTCTGAGGAGCAGAAGTAACCTCATCCCACCAAAAGATCCCAAGCCTTCACCTCAAAGAGAAAGCAGACTGACGCTACAGGCTGCGCAGCTTTGGCTAACTTACAGGCAGCGGTGGCTGGGTGCAAGGTCTCTTGTTGGAATGACACACGTTGATTTCTGCAGATGCTTTGAATCAATTGAAAATCTTTAACAGAGATCGGGGCAATGGTTCCCCCTGCTCTGAGTGGGAGGATAAATAAACATGGCACAGTCCACTGCAGAAAAGATTGGAGTCTGGGAATATGTTCGGTTGGGTACCTCACACACTTCATATAATTACAGAGAGCTTGGTTGAACGTTACACACAGACATACCAAGCATCATTAACTTATCAAATGAGTGAGTTTACCTGAGGCTGCCAACAAACACTAACAGAAACACGGGGGCAACTTCATATCTCCTCAGAGTGATTTTAATCTAGTCACAAGACTCATTTGTAAGATATTCAGACATTGCAAGTTATACTCAAAGCAATCATTTTGTAAATTGTGGTTTTATACTGATATTTAGTACATTGTACAAGGGAATCACCAGAGCGCTCATTGGCAGATCAGACATGAAACAGAAAACAAATGGAAGCTTGGAGGAGAAATTCAGGACAAGTGTTCCCACAAACAAAGATATATAATGAGACCTACACACAAAGACTCTTTTAAAAACCACCAATCACACACACTCAACTAGTCATCTGTGTCTGTACACTTCTCTTTGTCTCTCATTAAAAAACATGCTGTGGCGTCCAACCTGCCCGAGGAGTCTGCAGTGTGCCAGCATTGCTCCATCTTTTTTTATTATTTACAGTCAGGGATGTGTTTGGTTACTCCTAAATGGGGTTGGAATCAAAGAAGAGTTTTTCTAAAGCTTTGTCTGTCCCCTTTGTCCTCAGTCCTGAAGACCAGCGCCCGCCCCATCCACTCCTGAACTGATGATCTGATGGATTTATGGGGCAATCTCTGAAAGCCATTTGCTCCTGCAAGCCTGAGAATCAAAGGCAAGATTTCCGGAAAGCATCGGGACCGAGATTATCCAGTTTGTGGTATCTGATTACAAACATCCACAGGCTGTTTCTTTTTTAGCTTTTCCTTTGTGTTCCTACTCGCAGAAGATGAGCTGAGTCAGCACAAATACTTATCACTGTGTGAAGACTCGGGAGAATATGTACGCTGACAGAGAAGGCCCATTCAGTTGTATATTTAGAGAATTAGGCCCAATCTACACAACAATTTTTTTCAAGTGAAAAAGCTAAACCTTTGTTGCGTTTTGGAGGTCGGCTTACATGATAGCCGTGATTGGAGCCACTGAACACAGCCCCTGAGGTCACATTTTTCAAAAAAAAAAAGTAACTTTCTGGAAACATTTGGGCTCCATCTCAGTGAAGACAGTAGACACGCTGCATCTGCACATGCACATGACTGCTGTAGTTAATAGTTTTTCTGAAGATGCAAGACTCTATGGACAATATAGTCCATATTCTCCTGGGACTCGGTAGTTCTGTAGCTAAGAGTCACCTGTAAAAGCTCACACAGTCACACTTTAGGCAACATTCTATCAGATATCAGAGAAGATGGGCATCTCTTGTGTAGCTGTAGGCTGAATTAACAGGTAGGAAACCTGTCCATACCTCATTTTATCATTACCTTGCTGACCTTGAGAGAAGTGAGAGATGGATTGCAGCTGGGAGACAACTCAGTACTCCAGACTCTGCAGTACTCATTTCATATCAGGTTGCTATTTTGTTTCTTTGTGGACTGTTTTTATAGTTCAATTACAGAAGTTAGTCTCTCCTGTTCCAGTCTCCAGACCGTGGTCGGGAGACACAGAGGAAGCTGTCCTCAGCTTCAGGGTTAATTCCCACACTTCACAGCAGTCGGGAAGCAGGACATGGGACTTGGTTTCGTGCTCGGCACCTGTAGCGTTATTTTGCCATTAACTCTATACATGTAGAGCTCTTTGTACTTAAGCTAGACCTACACCGATTGCCTGCTTCTCTCATCATTCCACTCACACACACACTCTGGAAACACTGCACATACCGACACATATCACCAAATGACTGGCATATTTGTAGAGATGGTGATACTCAAACTGGGGTACACTAGCCAGATCACACTTCACAACATCAGTAAACAATCCAGAAGGGAACAGATATGGGTCATCTATCCTTAACTGTGTCAGTATATCCACATATCTCGTCTTACTTTGTCCGTCCAGATGACTCACAGCTGTGGGTAGCGTCACTGTGTGGCTTGCTCAAATGCTTGCACAATGAAAAAATATATCTATCATTCCTGCTAACTGCTGTTATTATGGTGTTTACTTGTGACTGTGTTTACGGCTACTGCTGACGTCCAAAATGGCGGCACAAGGATTTATGATGTCATTTAGCCGCGTGGGTGAAAAACGTCAATATGACTATGAGCCGTGTTTGTCACTTTCCACCAAATTAAATTCAACTGGAACCGCAAAAAACAAAATGTTACCTTTAAAATGAGGCTAACACAGCTCTTAACATTTCATGATGTTTTGATATATGAACATAGAATGGTAAATATTTCATCACCTTTACAGCTGTTCTACAGCTGTAAAGGTGTACAGCTTTACAACTACAACTACACCTTTACAACTTCTATAAATAAAATGAAAACAAAATTGAATGTTTATTTAGGTATACTTTTCTTAGAGGGAAAGGGAGCCACTGCAGAACGGCCAAAGCTTTTACACCTGCCTGTTTCCCCTTATTCTTTATAGATGCCTAAGTAAATAAACCAAGTTACATTTTTTTTTCAAAAATGAACACAGCTTTTAAAGAAAAAATATAATTTAATGGATGTTATAATTATAATGCTCTATTATTAAGGAGTCTTGAGTCGACGACTACGCCATATTATAAAGCAGATATCAAAATACTTTGATAAAAGATGACGATCATCATCAAGTCATCTGTTAGAGATCAGAATGTTTTGTTTCACTGGTGTATAACATGTTTGCGATCTGTCAATAACAATTACATTTTTCAGTTTTAAACCATGAAGTCAAGATAATTACAAGTGACCATGACCGCAGGCTACACATCGTGGCTTTAACAGCCTACACACTGGAGAGTTCTATCTGGTGTGCTGTGGAGTCAACCTCTGGGTGGCAAAACCACAAGTTATAGCTGCACGATCCAAAATAAACTCCACAACAGGTCGTACTGTTTTAAAACCTGTTTTGTTACTCACAAATCAAGTATCACATCTGCCGTTTCCACTTCAGCTCCCCAAACGCCAAAGTAGCACAGTTCTGTCGTGTAGGTGGTCGAGATAGCAATAGGATAACAACCGGGGGGGGTTTTTTTTTCAAAAGTGTTCAAGACGGGATTTCCTAATTCACATGTATTACCCATTATTTAGGAGCAATGAGGTTAAGCGGTGTAAAGCCCTAAAAATAGTTTGGAAAGAATCTAACAGAAGAAACGGCCTAGTTAAACCATATGCCAAACCAGCAAGTCTCAGAGGCACCTCCCCAAATCATCTCGGGGCAACGCATCAATCAGAACCTCCACATCAGTGGCAAATGCACTCAGCAGCCATAAAACTCCCAGATCAAGCAGCGAGCTGAGCCAAAACAGAACGGCTCTCCTCGCTAAGCCCCGGCTCTTATCTTTGTCTCGTAAAGAAAGAAAGAAAAAAAAAAAAAAGTATCTGAAAGTGTGACGATTCACTGTAACCGCTGTCCAGCCCCAGATTGCACCTCATCTTCAACATCTGGTGCAGTTCACCAAATTGTCAAGAAGATGGAAAGTGAAACATTACATCCATGTTTGCTGTTAGGTCTTTCATCAAGAAGTGTTAGTGTGTCACCCGAATCTGTTACTAGTTACAAATATCTGAACAGAGTGCCTAAATATGTAGCGTAATACCTGACGTTTGACCTCCTGAACATAAAGGTTTTCACTATCTCTTTCTCCTGCATTAACAGCTTAAACCAAAACCTCTGTGTCACTCCAATCCACATAATCTGACCTAAACACTGTAAACTGACACCACTTCATATAAATTAGTTGCTACTTATTTCAGTGAGATTGCAGTGAGGAAAAGAAAACACTTATGAGTTTCATTACGTGCTCCAGTTCCTTTTGAGCTACGTGTGTGAGGGTTTCTCAGATTATTTATTGCTTTATCCGAAGCAGCTTTTGGCAATCTCAGCAATTTCATTCATATAAAGCTGTTTAATTCATGCGGAGAGACACTGATTGTCTGTGCACAAGGAAGAAGAAGTTCACTACAACGAAACCCTTTCATCCCCGTGACCAATCTGTTGATACACACACTGAGCTCTTTGGCAAAGACTAAATAGTCTCAGTTCACAAGTCTGCACTTAGACTGAGCTCATATTGGATGGACATTTTTATATTATTCATTTCTGTGTCAATAAACTATACTAAATGAGAGGATGCATATAGAAAAAAAAATATTTTAAAGGTGTCTGTCCAATGTTTGTAAAATCTGCTTTTTTTTTTTTATTTGTTAATAGTTGTTTGGTTTCCAGAATTCATGTCAAAAAGTTGACAACATTTTTTTCAATTACCATACTTTCTTCACTACAAGTCCTCATTACAGCTTATTTAAAGCAATTACACTGTCAGCAGGAGCTGTAATCTCCAACTGCTGCTAAACGCCCAAATTTCCACTTTTTTGCTTGGAAACTCTAATTGTGAGCTGCTCTCTGTGCTTCGCAGATGGGCTCTATTGAGCAATCTGAATATCCTTAATATTACCCAGTTCCTCTCCAGAGGAAACGCCAACATTAAAAAGGTCCAAATAATTCCGGTCAAATTACACAGACCTTAATGAACTTCAAAAGCTGTGCGGATGTTTTTATAGGCCGGCGCTTGGGCTTTAACGGTAATTATGAAAACAAACCACATTAATGATATCATTTATCATTTCCACACATTGGCTGCAGGAGCTCCACCACAAAAATGTCGGTAACGCACTAAACTACAATTGGAAGATTTTTCCGGACGCATGTCAAATTGAAATCTTTTAAAAAGCTAGTGCACCATTGTCCAAATTCCAAGGAGCCTCTTGGAAAACTCTCAATTACTAAAGGTGATATGCACCTATGACTTCCAGTTAGAATTGGATTAAAACTGCGCCAGAACTTCAAGTCTTTATGAACTTGGCATCTAACCTTTAGAAAAGCGTCGCGTTTTTTTTTCTGAGATTAATTTGACAGAGCTTCCTTCTGGATTGAGCAAAAGAATAATCTGCCACCTTGGAGATCACACGGCTAGTATTGCTGTTCCTTTTTTTT
>OMNM01035560.1:0-17081 GCA_900302745.1 Parablennius parvicornis | reverse complement strand
GATGCTGGAGGAGCCGGCGCCCACCGCCCTGCCGTACTCTGCTCTGATGGCGCTGGCGCCGTCGTGTGGAGAACAATGCTTGTGGTGGAGGCTACCCTTAGAGAGGTCACCAAAAGCATTTTTGGTGTCGGTCAGCTTGCAGAGAGGGAAGGGGAATCCCGGCATGGGGAACTGCCCGTAGAGGTGGTAGTTGGTGGGGGTGCTGACCCCACTGAACATGTTGGGGCCGTAGGGCCGCCCGTCCCTGAACGGAGCCACGCGGCTGTGCAAACTGTCAACAACGTCGTGGGGTCGATAAGCATGGACATCCTGAGGCAAAACCAGGGGACTGACCAAAAACTCGTCTCTGGGCAGCTTACAAGCTGGATCACTGCGAAGAGGAAGGCAAGGTCAGTCTCACACACACACACACACACACACACACACGGATCATGATTATAGACTCAACGTATCAACCAACCTGGATTTGATGAATCTGTGGCAGGTGTCCACGACGTGGTCCATCTGCAGATAGATGGCCGTGTTCATTATGGCCAGGATCAGACTCTCCTTTAGTGTGAGACGGGAGGTGTACATGAACTCCAGCAGGATGGCGAAGCCCTCCGGGTCGACCTTCGGGTCCAGACTGATGGCGTTAAGATTGCACTTGTGGGAGTCGGTGAAGATAGTGTAAAACAGCCCACTGGACGACAGACAGAGAGACAAGACAAGACATGAGCGCCCGCCGGTCAGTCTGGTCTTCTTCCGACGGCGACGCGTCTTACAAACGTAATCGGTACGCACCTGCAAGCCATGAGGACGGTCTTGTGCGCGCGAAACTGCTGCCGGTTCACCAGGATGGTGACGTCTGTGAGAATGTCTCTGCTGCGCAGACGGTTCAGGTTCAGCAGAACGTCGCTGGCGTGGCGAGTGAACTGTATGCAGCTGTCAGCTGCGCAAGCCATTTTGTCAAATTCTGCAAACAGAAGAAAGGGAACGTTAAAAAAAAAAAAGAAAAAAGAAAAAAAAGATTGTGTCACCAATTAAAAATGAATTCTCCTGTGAGTCTATCTGGCTGCTCTGCAGTGGGGCGGCACTCTGCTGTGACCTGCCGGGGAAGGTGTCTTGAAACGACTGAACTTTGCTGATCCTCCAAAGGCAGCACGCGGGACAGATCACCAGAAGGCGGCGCCATCTATTAAATAAACACTGTCTAGACATTTAAATTTCTACCTTTGGCTTCATCTCTCTCTCTCTCTCTCTCTCTCTCTCTCTCTCTCTCTCTCTCTCTCTCTCTCTCGAAACCTAAGCAGGGTAATTTGAGCGGTGCACGGGGGAGGGGAGCGCACTAAAGCCCCCCCGCAGCAGTCAGTCAGTCGGAGGTGCGGGAGCCGGACGCGCACACGTGTTGGAACAAACAGAGCTCCAACTCCTCTGAAGCTGGGGGAGAAACAAACAAAAACCCCACAATGTTCCCAGAGGAGAGGTGTAGGTGAGGAGAGAAGTGCCGGGGTGGGAGGATCTCCTGATCTGAAGGACTAAATCCAGGAGCGTTGGAGAGCTTTTACGCACGGCGAGAGGGGAGGTCATGGAAAGCTCCTGGAGGAGGTGGACGCAGGCGGCGGGGTGGACATGGCTGCTGGGCTGCTTGATGGGTGAGTTTGAGGAGATTGTTACAATTCAGTCATGTAAACGTTGTAATCTGAAGGAAAATCTGCAGAACTGTGCTGCAGTGGACTGAATGGGTGGTGGGGGTGTAAGGACATAGTGCTATTGTCTCTAAGTGTGTGTGGAGAGACAGGAGCCAGGACCTCGGAGGACCACCCAGACAGAGCACAGCAGCAGCCTGCTGCATGTGGGACCTAATGCTGGAGGGGGGTGGAGAGCACCC
This sequence comes from Parablennius parvicornis, assembly GCA_900302745.1. NCBI lineage: Eukaryota > Metazoa > Chordata > Actinopteri > Blenniiformes > Blenniidae > Parablennius > Parablennius parvicornis. The sequence goes on along the minus strand of OMNM01035560.1, from coordinate 15,211 downwards.
ATCAAAAGACTGGCTGATTACACAAAACAGTGTTTTTCTTCAATTTAGTTTCACATGTTGTTGAAGAAAAGTCCTTGTTTGTGGTGAGCTGGCAGTACTTGTTAGAACCCAGGCATGCAAACCTGCAGACATGCCTTCAGGCACACACACCCACTCAGAGGAGTGAGTGAGTGAACTTTAACCCTTCACAACAGAAAAAATAAATATGCACCATGAAATCTGTAAAAGTGTCAAACAAACCATAACCACACAGGTTCAATTCTTTTATACCTTTAAAGTGTTAATAAATGAAATTATATTCTTTATATTGTTGCATACTGGTTTTTTTTATTTTTATTGAAGGTGTTAGGGTAGAGACAAGCAAATAAAGAATAAGAATAGGGTCTTCTTTATTTTAAATGAAAGTTGTGATAAGATGAAGGCAATAGAGGGTAAAAATTGAATTTTATTAAGAAACCCCATTTGTGATGCAAATCATGTTTAATTATGATTTTCATTAAAGCAGACTGTATATAAAACGTTTAAATTAATTGCCTTTGCACATCAACTAATAATCACACACTGCATGCAGATGCATTTAATTTGTGGCTTTGACTTATTTATTTATAAGCTCGGCAGTTGTTAAAGGGTTGAACGTCCTTTATTGGAAGTGTTTGCCCTGCAAAGGTGCAAACTTCTGGGTGAGGTGGAAGGACAAAAACAATCTGGCATGAAAATGGCTCGTGTCACGCCAGCAGATCGAAACGAATACACACACACACAAACACAGCTGTGTGTACAATGCTTTTGAATAAGAGGGTTTTCGCCCGAGTGCAAACGCAAAGCGGTGCAAAAAACTACGTTACTGACACACGAGCATGCTGAGTGGAGAGATGTTCAAGTGTGGTGAGTCTCTTAAATCATCTCAACTCAAACACATTGTCAGTTATGGATATGATTAAAAACCCCTTTTTCCAAAAAAGTGGAATTAATTGGGCTCCTGAACGGACAACACTCACAATCTTGAGCTCGACAGCTCCTGAAGGCCTCTCCACCAGCCTCACAGCAGCCGAGAGTAGCAGGTTTCCAAACCTTCCCCTTTGAATTGCAAGTGTTCATCCTCTCGATTTTCATATTTCATGCAGCTTTTTGTGTTTTTAACAAACGCATCGTGCATGCACGCCAAAGCAAGATGAGTCATTGAGAGATTTTAAATAAACTGACCATTATTAGTGTGAAAGTGGTGGAAATGGGCTCAAACAGAGGAGGCTTATTCATTAAACCCTGAAAGGAGCTTTTTTTTTTTTAGAATTCAAAATCCTTTTTAATATCTGCCAGTTGTGATTATTCTCCTCTCGTATCAATAAATCTTCCTGAATGAGCACAGATTTTTGTAAATAGCCACTCAGAAAAATAGCAGAGGCGTGATGGGGAAAAAAAGAAAAATTAATAATTCAAAAATTAAATTAGTGTGATACAAATCTAGTGAATATGTGACTCCAATTATATGAATGATTTGAGCTTTTCTCCAAAACACTGAAAGTGACTCAGCAACAAGCTGAGCTTCTCCTCGGGCTTTAACCTTATTAAAATTTGAGGCATGCAGGGAAAAGAGCCGAATTGTTCCCTCATGGTTGATGCAATCTTATTATCTGTCTTCAATTTCTAATAGTTAATGTGTTTATCACAACTGGAAGCATAAGGTGCAGTACTCCTGCCTCGCTGTAGGGGACAGTGCCGCGCACACATGGTTATCTTCATTTGCACATGAAAGTGAGACTAACAAACATCATGATTTTCTCATGAAATTAGAAATAAAATCGGTTCGGGTTTCTAAATATGTTGAGTTTGAGTCTGATCCAATCTCCAGCAGAAAAAAGGTTGTGTGTATCCGCGCAGTCAGACGTCTGCTCGTAGTCTCGTCGTGTTCATATTAAACCGTGAGCAGAAAGCCCTCTTTGACTCAGTTTTGTAATTATAAACTTGAGTTAAAGACCCGCAGATGAAAGCAGGTGCAGGATCTGAACTTTAATTGAGGGAAAACGGCAGGTTCCTCTGTGAATTCGCCCGGCGGGAATTTATTTTTAATCCCGTCGCCACTGGATTCTCCGCAGGTATTGATCACCTCGTTTTAAAAACGGTTTCCTCAGTTCACAGGGCTCATTATAAATCGCATGCTGGGATTTTTCAAATGAGTCTTTTCAGCTATAGATGGTGAGATTGTGGACTTTGAGGTTAAATCATGAAAGGTTTCATCACAAAGAATAGAGTTACAAGACAAGAACTTTTTGTGAATTACAGGTGGACACACAATAACTAGTTTTGGATTGAAGAAAAACAAAACCAGGCTAAGATAGAACATGCAACCTAAAAGCAACGTCCAAACCTGGAATTGAACTTGTGACCTCTTTGATCACCTAAAAAAAACTTTGCTTCAATAGAAAACAGTTTGTACTTTAGGTGCTGAACTGCAGTATAACGAATTAATCTGAGTTTTGTACAGAAAACTCTTTTGAAAGGTTTTCGTCGTTTGTGTCTGATGGTCTCCTGAAGTGTCCACATGTGGATCGTGAAGCAGTACCACCGGTAGCCATAGGGGCAGTGTTGATTAACCGTGAATAACATGGCCAAAGTATTTGGGAAGCGGCTGTTTGAAACATTCCATTTTGATTATAATGGTACACGCATTGAAAGCTAAATGAAACATGAACAGTAACAGGCCACTAGGTGGTGCTGTGTTTTGTAAAGCGACTTCACGCTGGGATCCAGATTGTTGATATTTTCATAGTGATGAACACTCACCGTTCCTTGATGATAAAGTCATGTAAACAGGGTCCCAGGCTCCGGGAGGAAATGCAAATGCTAAATATAAATCCTTGGAACCGAACGGTGGTTTTCTTGCTGTGGGGTGATCATGAAAAGTGCTGAATCGGATCATCGGCAAACGACCACCTAGCTGGATGTTTCAGCTTCAATTATCCTCTCACACCAGCAGTTTGTGGTGTCCCAGCTTCTAAACAGTGTGTTTGTGTGTGTGTGTTACAGGTGGTTGCGAGGCCCAGTGTGAAGGCTGCATCGAGTTCTGCTGTGACGGTTCGCCATCTTTTTGCTGCTCCTACTACGCCTATGTGGGCGACGTCCTCTCGTGAGTCAACGAAAACCAACTGATTCAAACACGACCTCGGATGTAAAAAGAGTTCATTCCTCCGTGATTCGAGCAGTAGGATGTGAACTGATGCACATAGCAGCTGCTCTTTGACCTCACAGGCTTTGACCTTTGACCTCTGGCTACCATGACTCAGCACATTTGTTTTAGCGTGTTTCACCGCATCATCACAGTTGTGTTTCCTTTACAATCTGAGAGTTTGCTGATCTTATCCTTAGAAATGCATGCATGTTGTGCAAGCTGTTCATGAGGAACAATCAGATATTTTTACTTTAGAAACATTTGAATCTCATGTTTTGGGGATTAAATCTAAAAAGTATAAGATTATCATCCACGTTAATGCTCAATCATGAATATGATTTGGAGTTGCTGAAAGGAGTTGCTGAAACTAGTTAGCATCCAGCTAAATAGCTTTAAAAGATTTTTTTTTAATTTTATGGAGTTTTTTCAGGGACTTAACCTGTGAAAGTTTGATTAATATTCATCTTGAAGGATGACAATGCATTTGAAGTCACCATAAAAATTTACTTTTTGCAACTTACAGATAAAATCCAATAAAAATAATTACACACATTTCAAATAACTTCTGTAATTAAACAAGACATTGATGGAATCAGTTCTTCAAGCGAAACCTTGAATGACAGTGCAGTAGGAGTTTTTCTCTTCTGGGTCCGATGCGCTGACTAACGCCGACCACGTCGCGTACCTGCTAATGATGACTCCTTTCTCTCTTTTCACTGTGCCAGCTCACACACTCCCCTGCACACACACACACACATCACACACACACTGCTTTTTATCTCCATGGCAAGTGTGTTTGAGACCGTTTCTTCACACTTGGCTAGTGTGGCTCAGTGTGTGTTTGTGTGTGTGTGTGTGTGTGTGTGTGTTCCAGGGGCACTGCCATCTCCGGTATCGTGTTCGGCGTGGTGTTTCTGATGGGCGCCGTGGTGGCTTTGTTCCTCTGCATGAACATGTGCATCAAGAACGGGCACGGCGCGCGGGTCGGCGTCTTCAGCACCTCCTACATCAACACTGTGACCCAGGGATACCCAGGTGCATCTCTCTTTAATGGAAGAAAGCCTTAAAATCAAAGATGATGCTGCAGACAACCTGGATGTTTCATTAAAATGCTTAATGTTTGTAGAATTACTGAAAATTGTCTGCACTTAAAATGAGACATTTCCCCAAGAAACCATGTTAATGAGTGTACTGCATCTGTTTGACACAGCTGTTATTATATTATACGTATTTCACAAAAATAATTAATAGACTGGTTTATAAATTATATTGCACTTATTTAACATTAAAAGCAATGAATATTTGCAACAATATTTTCTATATTCATCCATACAGATGAAAATTTGAACAGTTAAAATGTCGTATTTCTCAATCAGGAGGTGGTGGAACACAAAAATGGAGCAAAAACATGACTTTATTTCACTGATGATAATTAAAGTGGTGTTTGTAATTGTTCTGCGATACATTAAAGCTCACAAACAGCCTGTAGACCTTTTTTTTAAAACTCAGAGATGTGGATCATAATAATCTCAGGGAACTGTCTCCCCCCCACCCCCCTTCCAGATAATAGTTTCATTATTACTGTCCAAGTCGTGATGAACAATTTCCTGACTGTTGTTTGGAGGACAGGCTTGTTTTCCCAGTGAAACTTCATCTCCTGTCCTCCGGTTCCCAGATATGAATAGAAAACGGTAGTTGCAACAATAGAATGGAGTGTGATGTGTTCCAGGATCCACCCTGGCCTGGAGCAGCATCCCTGAACCAAAAGAAAAACGGATATTTCCATTGTTAAACAGCACAAACTTCCCCACGGGTGATCTTTTCCAAGTGTTTCTCAGCCTCAGGAATGTCACTGTTGTTGCCTTTTTTTCCGGGGCTCATTATTTATTCATGGTGTTTTATTCTCCTTGCTGTATCGCCTTCATGCTACATTGGATGAGCTGTTCCTCGAGATCGTATTTCATGATTTGAGTGGTCTGCACAGTGCTTGTGTGAGCTGCTGAATGGGACAAATTCTAGATAAATACATTAAATCCAGCAGATTTTAAGAGATGTTTCCCTGAATACTTTCACATCCAATTAAAGACGATGGTTGAAAGTTTTAGGAATTAACTTTCTGCAGGTTTCCATACGTTTAATGATTCTTTTTTTTTTTTTTTTTAGAAAGTGCAATTTCGCCATTTGTCCACAAGAGGACACCGTTGTCATGCCAGACTGTTGAAGTCTGTCCAGTTACCGTCAGATTACAGATGGAAAAATGTTTTGTAATTAATCAAAAATATACTAATATTCACCACATAAGCAATTTTAATGTATATAATTTGACTATAGTAGACCGTCAAAGTCTGCACAGTGCACAATATTTGCATTTTTAAGCTTAAATTTGAATGTAGTTGCTAAAAATATTTCATCCTGTACCCTTGAAGAAGATGTGAATAAAGCATCGTGGACATATTCTTTAAATCAGAAAGAGTGCAGCTAATAACCTAATATACATTTTTGATGACTCCTCTTAAAACAATGTTACAACTGACTGAGATTCACACAAAACACACTGATTTGTTTAATATTTGGTAGTTTTTATGATTATAGATAATATTTAACAGTTAACGTGCCTGGTTTGTCTGTCATGAGCAAAAAGAGTCAAAACATCTACAACAAATGCAAAAATACATAATGTATTGGTCAAATATTGTTTTATATTTGCTATTATTATACCAAGGAGAGGACTGCCAGCAGGTAAACTGAGGACCGTAAGACCACAAACAAAGCAAAAAGAGAGTAAACCATACATTTCATTCACGGCTTCTTCAATTTTAATTCAACAATATTGCATATGCTTTCCAACAAAATCAAAATATTAAATAGTGTTAAGTATTTTGAGGGGTACATATAAACTGTGAACAGTTAAAGTGAAATATTTCTTCATCAGAAGCTGGTGGAGCCCAAATATGGAGCAAAAAGAGTGACTTGCACTTGCGTGCACGTACATTTATAGTTAGGTTTCTAATTTTTGTAACTAGTTTACAAAATTAATTTCTTTTATATTAGTGTTTAAGAAACCATGACATGATAGATGCTAATACCTTGTAATTTGTTTAAAATGTCTGCATGCAAAAACTAAAATATGCAACTATAATTAGTATTTTTCTGAATAAACAAGCTGCTGGAATTGAAAAATGGAGCAAAAGACATACTGATGAATATACATTATTTGTTTTTGACCTCAGGTCCGCCGCCTCCGTATCCCTACGACTGTGAGATGTACCCACCGGCCCTTCACCCGCCCCCATACACGCCAACGCAGCCCCTGCCGGCCACCAACTCCCCCCCTCCTCCGTACCCCGGCTGCACCAGCAAGTGAAGCCCTGCGACTCTGCAGGAACTAGGAACGTACAGGGTAGCAGGGCGCGTGGCCGCCTTATTGCTGTGGAAACGATTCCGAGAATGTGGGTCACGTTGGAGATTTCTTTACCCACTAACTTCCAATATCCTTATCTGCCCCCACCTTGGTACATCAAAGCCTCACGCCGTGTCTTTCCAGGACACAATCTGAATTATTTTCTTTTTATTTGAATATCCACGACTGAGCTGATGATTGAAGATGTTTTAAAAACAAGTCAGGTCTGGACCTGCCGTGCATTGTTAAAAAGCTGCCTTACTTGAACCCTCCTTTGAATCCAAATAGTGAATTTCCAGCCGTGGGTGAGTTGAGGATTTGAATAAAAAAAAAGGTGAACTTGCTGTGCTGGTTTTACTGACGGGTGACTGTGAATGAATGACAGAAGGGATTCAGACTGTAAATAGGTGTTTTCTTGCTTCTTTCAGTGGCTGTGCTGTTGATTAAAGATATTTGTATGAATGAAACTGGCCTGTCTTGTTTATTTAGATCCATGGTAGTGTGTGTGTTTTGCTAAGTTCCAACAATAGAAGTTATGCTCTGACGGTGCATTCTTTCAGTTGGGACCTTGTAATGAAGAAATCTCATCATGGAAGATCAAAAAAACTAATCTTATGAAAACAAATATCAGATAAATTAAATGTAGCTTTAATAGCCAAGTCTTGGAATTAAGTGAACACAGCCAATCACATCATTGAAGTACAAGATGTATCATTAAAACATATAAATGACCACAAATGCATTTGTGTTGAGTCAAGCTTTTAAGAAAGTTCAGACAATCAAATTGGAAAGTTTCCAGTCGCATTGCGCTCAGGTGTATTTTTTTCTTCTGGGAAAGTGACCTTTCCACTTAACTAGTCCAAAAATAACCCCGAATTGCTATTTATTTATGCTAAATATCTCCTAATTATAGCAGCAGCTGCTTTTCTTTATGCATTTAATTCAGGTGAAGCTAATTGTGCGCACCTATATGAAATGTGCAACAAAAAAAGCGTAAAGATGTGCCAAAAAGTGGAAATGTGTGCGCGAGGTTTGAGGTGGTGAATGGAATGTGTGTGTGTGTGTGTTAATCCCAGTCGGCTGTGGTCAGGTGATCAGGCGCGGAGCAGCTGTGCAGCCTCGGTATCGCTCACCATCAGACAACGGGAGTCACCGGCGGCGGACGCACATACGCTCCGTTTTCCCCTTCACAACAGCGACATCTCTAAACGGCTCGAGGAGCGTCGTGACAGCGAGGCGACATGGGGGACCGAGTGGCTTTACTGCTGCTGGCCGTAGCGGCCACGGCTCTGTCTGTCGAGGTAAGGAGAAAAGAGGGGAAAAAAACACCGAGAAATTGTTGTGTTTTCCACCATCTTGCCACGATACGTCAAGGTGGCGGTGACCACGACCGGAAGTGTAGCTGCTCTACCTTCAAAGTTGCAGCTTTGGATTTTTTTTCGCTCCCCCTTTTCCCATTGAAATTAATCTTAACTCAACCAAATTAATCAAGTTTATCAGATACACTCACCTTTAGTCATAACATTTCCGAAACGTTACACAAAAGCCAGTCACAGCTGCTTTAATCGATTTAACTTGATTTAATTTGATAGGTCTTCGAGGGATGTCTATGTAATAACGCGGGATAACGCTGAAAGGTTTATAAACGTGTATATTTGTTATTTCTTCAACTGTTTTGTGTTTATTTGGTGTTGTTTTTAAACATTGTGTAGCATCGTATTGATTCTGATTGCGTTGTTTTAGTTTAAAGAGCTTTAACCGGATGTGCGGTGTAATAACAAAGCATTCGTGACATTGCTGTGAATCGTATTTGTAAACGAGACACTGATTTTGGCATTTTTACTCAATATAGATGGATATTTAATCAGAATTTAAAGTAATTTACACATGTGTAATATATCGAAGATTTAAATTTGCGTTTTGAGGCGTTAAATCCGCATCTTTAGCTCTTTGAGATGCGTTTTTCCCAAGCGAAGCCCATTTTTGTATTCAAATGGATGTATTTTATTCCCCTTTAATGATAATTTAGTAGTTAAACTAACCATGAATAAAAAAAGAAAGGCGTCTTGTCATTTTCCATATCCCCAGGGCTCGTTTTTTAAAGGGAGTGGGCGTGTTTTAGGAATGGAAATAACTCAGGAAGATGTCTCGTGTCGGCGTTAATAAAACCCTGATTTTAAGCGTAAATGAACCTTTTTAGAGTGAAATAAATAAGAAAAAAAGGTACATGTGCGGGTTTTGGGTGTAAAACCAGGCTTTTATTTGATCCCAGTCGGCGGAGGGGAGAGGAGTAAGATGGCGGCGGTGCACTGCAGCATTTACCCAGGCTCAGGGAAAAACTGGGAAACCAACAGGATATTTTCACTCTCATTGTTGCTTTCCTCACACTGGGCTCGTGTTTTTTACGACTCGTAATGTCACGAAAAGAGACCTCAAGGATGTCATAACGCCACAAAATCACTGCCCACCGCTTCTGTCAAGCCATCAATTTCTCTTTGTCATAACAGGCTTCTAAAATGTCTATTTTTAACACGTCGTGTGCCTTCTTTATGTAACCCTACGCCCAAATGTCAAGGTTTTAAACTGTACGTTTTGTGCTATTTCCACGGTGATACTTATGTTCCCTCTTTTTCAAGCTAAGATGTGATTTCTTTCTGGAAAATTCCCCCAAACTGGTGATTCAGTCTGTTGTAAAGACTGGCTTCAGCAATGAATGTTGCAATAAGTTGGGAAATAATTGGCAGTGTGGCCTTGTGTAAGGGAAATTACTCATTAGTCCTGCAGCCATACCACTGTTGTCTAAGGCCAGATGTGGGTTGGAAAAGTGCAAATCTGTATTTTAAGGCTATCTATTGGATCATCTGTGTGTCCGGCTGTCGAGCAAACTATCTACCTGTCGAGCTATCGACCGAATTATCTACCTGTCTACCGAGTTATCTACCTGTCGAGCTATCAGCTATCTATGTATTGAACAATCTGGCTATTGAACGATCTCACTGTCAAACGATCTACTGATCTTCCTCGCTGTCGATGTAACCTTCAACTATTTAGATATCTTCCTTGCTTTAAATCTATTCAAATAAACCTGTCTTTATAGTTGCTGAAAACTACTAAGCTAATTGCAGGATTTCATGAGGTATTCCTACAGTTGGGAACTTCAAAGGTTCCTTTTGGACAAAAAGATCCCCCTTCCCATCTGCCAAAATCTGCAGATAAATGGTGTATAATGTTTGCAACAGATACGTGTCACAACACGAAGATGTTAAAGTCAATGTTGGTGAGGTACTTTTGGGTGCACTGTGGTTTTCTGTAACAAGTGTAACAACATCTGGCTATTAGTAGAAAGACGCTGTCACATTACTTGATGGTAAATCTGCATTTTAGAGCTCACTAAAGTGGGAAACTTCCAGTTTGACGTGGATATTTCCCATTGTAAAGTCAGTATATGGCCGACTTCCTTGTTCTTCACAGGCACTTTATTCTATTACCATGATTATCTGGTATAGTAGTGTCAGCTACAGTAGCTCAAATTAGAACCGAACATAATACTCTTTTGTCTGTTTTATATTTTGTGCATTATATAGAGAAAATCACTTGTCTGTTCTGAAGCAGCTACTGTTTCGTGTTACCTGTGGTGTATCTGGATAGAAGCTCTGTATACATGACGTATCCATCAGTAGCTCCAATTATTGGCTGCTGTACTCGCCTTAGGCCCTTTGTTGTCGCTCATTTAGCCTTTCAGTGTCAGCTTTTTCTGGTTGGGATGACAGAGGGGACGTGTGGCAGCTGATCTACATTGTTTCCTGCATGTCACCTGTAATCAGCCGGGTTGGTACAGAGACTTCGGGCTGCTCATCAAGCAAAGCGTCGCCTTTGTTGGCAATCCTTTGGCGAGGGTCACTTCAGACCGCCTTTGCTTTTTGTGATTTGTCTATTTACATTCTTCCAAACTTCAAAGGGCAAAGGCGATGATGAGCAAAGGAAAAGGGGAGTACTGGGTGGATTGAAGCCCCGCGGTTATTGTCCGAGCGATTAAATGAGGCCCTGAAACGACACATAGCGAGGCCTTGATCTTGAACCAGTCCTTCTTGATCCGACGGAGCTCTCTGAAGCACACACGGCTGGAGGAAGCGGCTCTTCCTGGCGGGCCCGCCCTGTACACGCAGGCCGCCGTGTGGAGCGTGGGAGTTGGATGCCAGCCTTTGTGTGTTTGTAAATCCTTGGAAAATGGCTCTTGGATGGGTGCAGGCAGTCTGTTTGTGTGCACACTGCAGTCTTTCAGCCTGGGGCGTAGTGGCCCTCTTCCCTTATTAGCGAGCCTTAATGCCATTATGCCTGTTGGCACTGCCAGTGTTTCTGTCTGTGGCACCTTCCCCGCTGCTCACACTGCAGTTTCTCTTCTTTTGAAGGAGAAATCCACTTGACACTCATGTACCTCCCTCTTGCCTCCTGTCTTCATCTCTTTTTTTGAATGCATTATTGTGCACACTCACCTGCATTGCCTGTACTTCTCTCTCAGTTTGTCATTAGTATTCTGCAGAGGGAAACTCTAGACAGCCCTCAGAGGATGAGTATGAACTTTGTGCTTAACCCAGGTTGGTGAGCAGAAAACTAACAGTGTTTTGATGTTTTACGTGTCAGGAAACGCATATGATTGTTGACGATTGGAGTGACCGTTGTTCGAAAAGCTGCTGCCCTGATTTGAGAGATGGGGTGATTCCAACAGTCAGATGTTTTCTGTGTTTCTGAGTAATTTCTGTCAATTGAAACTCTCTGTCTTGAAATGTCTCCTGTCAGAACATTACAGTGAAGCCAAATACCGGCGGACACACCCACTCTCACCAAGATACACAGCAAGAGCCTTAAAAACCAAAAGCAAAACATACTCTTCAATCTTATTCCGGTTTCCTTGACCATAAGGAAATATAAGTCGACAACCTCGGACAGCAGCTTGAACAGATTATTACCAGAAATCTATCGAGTAACTTCAATTGACTGAGTTGTTACTAATTTGAAGGCAGAAAGTGAAGCTTTTCCCAGATGATTTGACATTCCTTAAATATCCCGGCCTAGTTGGTGGACTGATGAGCTTCTGATTGGTGCGTCGGGGTTCGAACCGCAGTGTAAAGCTAAAATCAAAGTTGCAGTTCTGGGCACAGCTGACAGATGATCACCGTCATCTCCAGAAAAAAATAATCAGTGAGGAACATTATTACCTGCAGCACTGCAAACATCAACCTCATTTGGCTGTAAATGTGCCCCAACAGGTTGTGAGAGTGCAGGAAAATAATTTGATCCACTTAAATATTGTGAAATTCTGTTTGGTAATTGTGCATTTGGCAATTTGACTGGAATAAAAAAGCAGATAAAAACAACAAAGAGTAGTCATTTTTAAAAGCATCACACTGGTTCGTTCACTGCAGTGCATTAAATTGTGAAAATTGAATTGCAGCCTGTGTACTGTTCTTTAATTTACGCCATTAAAGTGACTTTTCACTTCCTGGAACGACCAGAAAATCTATAAACAAGGTTGTAGTCTGTCCTGTCTTCACATTTTGTGTATTTTGTGTATTTTATCATTACAGACGTAAGTTCCACCTCAAGCTACGTCCTCAAACATGAACATTTAGATCATTTAGAATCTCTCTGATGAGCTCAAGCAAGGTTGAATGGAGTTTATGGTCAATCCGGAGCTCTGGATCAGAATGTAGTTCAAAGCAAAATAGGCCAAGTAATGATCCATTTCTTTGGTCATGGCAAGAATGTTCTTTCACGTACAAAAAAATATGGTGCGGCACAGTCCATTTTTGGGTTGCAGTCTGGTTTTTCTTCCAGTCCCACCGCTCACTGCTTTAATATGAGGCTGTCAGACGCCGCCTGTCATTCCTCCTGTCAGAAATATTGGATATTGACAGAAGTCGGGACCGCCTGTCCCCTTCAAAAAAAAAAAAAAAAAATGTGGTGAGAAAGGAATTTGTGTCAAGCATCTCTTGGTTTTGCTTCCCCCGCCCCCTCGTTCTTCTCTCAAGCCTTTTTATAATCTCGGCAAGACTGCCAAGAGCCGGCTATGAAATTCCTTGTGGGAGACCCACATTGTCTGTCTGGGTTGTGTCAACAACAACAGTGACACTGCAGTGCTCCCAATTAATGTTCATCCCCCTCCCGTACCTCTCTCTGTCTGTCGAGGAGAAAAGAATTCCTGACCTTTTTCATACCGTTGTTCCTGTCGCCATGGCGATCATGAACGACGCAGCTACCTGTCAATAAGGGATGAAAATCAGCTGTTTTTTTTTATTGTTGTTTTTTTTCCAGCATCAAACTCCCCATCATACGTCTTTTCCTTTTTGCTCTCCGGTTGTGTTTTTCCCTCCCTGCCGGGCGGCATCCCCTTCTTTTTCATGGCACGGTAGGAATCTAGCGGCGCTGGTTGGAGGCCAGCGGCGAGCTGAAAGGTCGGCTTTGTGCTGCACAGGCCGGCCTCTGAACCAGACGAACGCAGGCATATCGAGTGTCTGACGGCAGCTTCAGAAACCAGACTTGTTCTGGCCTGGTTGATCGAAACGGGGTGTAATTAGCAGGTCAGCTCTCAATGAACACTTGGAGGGTTTAGCCTCTTGTGAAGTTTTTGTTTCAATACGTACAGTTTTCTCTTTTTTTTTTTTTTTTTTCACAATATCGGAGCCGAATTTTTTTCTGCAAAAACAAGAATCAACAATTCATCCTGTAAATCGTTGGTCTAAAAAGCCTCCTTGTTGTATTTCTCACCTATTCTTCCTCATGACTGACTTATAATTAGCTCTAATAGGTCAAACACATACCTTACTGCCTGCCTGTCCTCGAGGAACGTCCCCCACCGTTCATACAAGAGTGGAACTCCCACCATTCATCACTCCACTGTTCTTTCCATCTGCAGATATCAGCAGTGCGCCACGAAGACACCGTCTTCATTTGGACGCTGCTGAGTAAGCAGCTGTTGGTTACAGAATCTGAATAATAAGCTGTGAAACACGCCGGACGGACCAATTACTCAGCAGCAGCTTCCACTGAGCGTTTCCAGCTTTACACACACACACACATGCTGCCACTGTGGTTCACCAAGGCTTCAACGCTGCGGTGCCTTTGTGGCCGCCGGGCCAATGCGACTCTGAACTTCCGCTCGGATACGACCTAGACTGCGATAATCTTAGTTTTAACGGTGGATTTGGTAACGGGAACGCGGCAGCGTCCACGTGTGACGGATGAGTTGGTGTGAATGTGCAGCTTCATGCTGCAGCGTTTGGATCTCGAGCTTCCGTTTCTCCAGTTTCTCCACACATTCGAAGCACTTTATCAATACTTGGAAACATGACACTCCCAGATTGTTGTATATTGCTGCAGTGTTGATGTTAAAAGAGGGTAAAAAGCACTGATGTTACTGACTCATTAACCCAGCATGGGCAGAGCGGTTGTGATCCTGTAAATGCTGAGTCAGCAGAGAGATGCACGGCAACTGAATTGTTTAGTTGAGTCTGCAGAATAGGAATTAAACACATCCTCAGTGGTGGACGTGTGCTGAAACAACCAAGAAACTAATGAGGATAATTCCACACGTTCCCGAGTATGAGGTGAGATATTAATCATGGTAGCAGTTTTTGTTCTACAAAGTGTGGAACATAAAAAATATTTCTATATGTGTGTTTCTCTGTCTAGTTTTTCTGAGTCTGGAGCTGATCTCACCTGGCTGTCACACTTGTGTTGGTTTTTTTAGTCACTAATTCATCTTATGCTTTTGGATGCACAGGTAAAACATGTTAACTCAATAGTAGGTATTGAGTTAATCGTACGATGTTGTGGTTGGTTACAGCTGCAGAGTCTGTCATCTAGTTCCAGCAAAGAAGTCGGCTTAACAGGAGATCGCAGCATTTGGCTAACAACTCAGAAAACTGGAGAAAATGATTCTTTGAGGGGAAGAGTTCCTGTTTAGACCCACAGGAATATTTCCTGGCTCCACAGACGTTTTTTCCATTATTCTCGTAGCTCCGAAAAAAGACCATTTTGCTGATTCTTTGTTTTAAAGAATCCATTCTTCTCACTATCCACACATAAAAAGCCACAGACTCCTCGTTTCAGGGGTTTATCTCTCAGAAGTGATCTCATGCGCTGGTCGTCTCGGGCGTGCAGCGTTTCCATAGCAGCGCAGCTTTCCCCAGGTACCCGACACTCGGACTATAATTAGGCCGTTCTGTGTTTTTCCCCGCCCCCCCATCGCCTTCCATCTATTCTAACCTTTCTTTTTTGTTTAGGGTTTTTTTTTTTCACTTTGAAATCTGTGTCATCCTCCATACAGTATGTCACTGATGAGCTGCACGCCATCGGCTTGAGACTCGCAGATCAGAGGGCTTCAGAAACTAGCGCCTCTTCAAGGCGGCAACACACCATCAATTGTAGATGACAAGTGCTCTCGCAGTCCAACTGTGAAATTGGAACACTTGTTTGAAATGCCAAGCTGTGTGTGTGTGTGTGTGTGTGTGTGTGTGTGTGTGTGTGTGTGTGGCAGTTGTTATGGATGTGGTCATGATTGTGGTGTAATGCTGGTAGCCATTAGTATTATTGTTATTGTTGGAAATGTTCTATTATTCAGCAGGGCAAGGCAGAGTAATATACAT
>OMNM01035555.1:0-12245 GCA_900302745.1 Parablennius parvicornis | reverse complement strand
ATGCAGGTGGCGAGGGAGAGAGGGGGAGAGTGGGGTGTGCACGCTTGAAGTGCAGCAATCGCAGCCAAAGTTAGTTTCTGAGCTCATTGAAGTTCCCTCTAATGGAGGGATAGAGCGTACTTATTATTTGTCCCCGTGGAAGAAGAAGAGGGGGAGGAAGTATACGCATGTATGCAACAACACTGCATGCATCTGCCACAGTGTGTGCACATATGTCGTGCGGCCGTGCGCCTCCTCCACCGGCGCTATAATCAGAGCTAAAACGGTGTCTGCTGGGACTCTGCCTGGATCCCAGTGGAAGTGCAGACAATCTGGGCTCCCGCCCAAGTCTGCCGAGGGTTATCCTGTTAGCAGTGATTGTGTAAAGGAGGGGCATCAAAAACAATTCAAAGGCCCCCGGGCAAAAGTTGGATAAATGAATAACTGAATGAATGTTTAAAAAAGCTAAAGACCCACGGCGGGGCCTCGCTGAGGTGCGCGGGCTTGATAAAAACACCTGCAATGACACAGCTGGGCCGGAGGTGTGATACACGACTAGATTTCAGATTTGAAGCACCCTTCATCATAATTCTGTTCTTATTTTAGACGGTGTCTGACCTCCTTGTAATTCATCACATATTTAGTATGCAATTTAGTGCATTTATTACGGAAAAAAAATCCTAATCAGAAGGCTTTTGGTAGAGCTGGAGTTGATAGATGATGCTTGTCGAGAATTATGTGTCACTGCAGGTACTTGATCGCTTGTAATAAAGTAGAAAAACTTGCCACCCGATACTGAAGACCAGTTTACCATTTTACTGTAATTAAATGACATTTGTCTTCATCGCTGTGATGTAATGTGTTTCAGCGGTGAAATTGAATAATCACATTAAAGTTACTAATCAAACATGTCATTACATAAGTTTCTTTATTAACTGAAAAATCGGCAAATCAAACTTGCCCTTCACCCATGCTCGTAGCGTAAGCATGCCTAATCATTGATAGACTGCAAGCTGCATAACTTGTCTAAGTGCAGAAAGAGCTGATGGTGAAATTTGTGTATTTCATACATTTTCAGGAGCAAAATAACAAAAATTTGACAATAAATTCTAATTGTTCTCCCTTTATTCAGTTCCTTACCACTTTGCGTGTTTCTTCACGAGCTCTACTGTCAATCTGAAATCAGACGGCTCAAACATGTGGACACAAAAAAAAAAAAAAAAAATCATTATTAACCATCATGTCTTGTGTTGACTTTAGAGATTTCCTTTATTCCCATGCTGCTCGCTCTACCTTAAAATAGCCTGATCCAGTTTATCACTGTGCTTTGCGCTTCATTACAGCAGATGAACATTGTTCTCCTCAATGTGTACTATTTGAAAAAGCAGGTCGGTCCTCACGAGCATCAAGACAGAAACCACCATTCGATCATTTTCCTTTATAAACGTCTCCAGCAAATGCTGCAACGGTATATCATGTCTCCACTCAAAAGTTAAAACTTCCTGCACTGCCAAGCAGATCCCCAGACTGTTTAACTCCGGTATCGCCCTCAGGTTAACTCTGAACTTGATCTACCTCACATTTTACACATGGAATGAATTACAGAGCAACCACAGGAGTACATTCCTCAAAATTTTAATATTTGAATTTGGAGTCCATTTACACATGTATAAAGGTGAGATCCTAAACTCGATGAGATTCACTTAAGTTGTATTTATTATCCAAATACTTTCTGATATTGCAAGAATGTTTGTGGGAAGACGTTCTGCGCTTAAAGCTGCTTACATCCCTCCAATCTAATGCGATCTGATAACTAATTCTGCACGAAACAGCACTTAAGCTGGCTGAGATGTGATTTATTCACCTCTACCGTGTCCTCCGTCTACCAAGAGAGACAAAGAAAAAATATTAACATATTACTGCAAAGGCATGCAAAAGTGAAGAAATTTGACATTTTCATTGTGATTCTAAAAATGAGATAACAATAAGTTATCACATTTGAAAACTCATTGAAAAAAGTGCAGCTTTATCGATTTTACTATCTCGTTTTTCCCTGGCACGCAGCCTGTGCTAGTCAAATTTGTGTAATTTCTTTTTAATTGAAGACATTTTAACAACTACCTGCAGGTCATATCCTTACAACATGAGGTAATTGAAGAGCTATTTTTGCTCTAAATGGTTTTATTTTAAGGTTGCCACTGGAATGACGCTTCTGCCTCATAGCAAGAAGGGCTGAAATGTGGGCTTCAATATTTCTGTGTTGAGTTTGTATGTACCCCTTGTGAATGTAGTGGATAACTCTAGTTACACCAGCCTCATTGCACATACCAAAGGCATTACTGAGAGGATAATTGGTGGCTCGAAATTGTCTGTGGGTGTGAGTGTGTGGGTGTGCTGCCGTTTACTTGATGTTGCTCCAGCTCCAGAAATGGTGTTCTGGTGAGGTAAATGAATTGGCCCTCAACATACCAACAATACTTTAGATTCCGCTGTGAGGATTCTGTGTTAGATTTGGTCTTTTGGGTGGATTATGTGTGGTGTTAGATGTGGTTTCTTCCCTTCCGCTGCAGCTTTTCTTAAGATGCTGTATATGACATATAACATATGTCATATACAGCGGCGTTCGCTCTCTCGGAACCAAAACAGGAGTTAGCTGCTAACAACAGAGGATACAGCCAACATATTGAAATATGTGTGTAGTAAATCACTGACCAATCAGCAGACAGCTCCTCAAAATCAGACCGATTCTACTGTCCTGAGTACCTAAACTGAAAGGTAGCCAAAAGCTAGAACCTTTGGAGCGGTTGTTTCCAGTAACAGGAACAATTCCTTCGGTGGATAACTGTACCATACCGGACTATACCACTCCCTTCCTGCACATTTTGTGCGGTGGAAAAGGGCCGTAAGTGTTTAATTTTCTAGACACCTTTTTGTTCTGTGAACCAAACATTTGGATAAATGGGTATACATAGTATGGAGTGTGGTGTGTATATCTGATTTCACATAACTGTCGTTATTTGATCAAACAAATCAGGTTATGCTGTGCACGATTGCTTGAATAATTCAATAAGTGAAAAAAAGTGTTAATTTCTTTGGCAATAAAAGTCCTTTTTATGTACAACCACTGTCTCGGTTCTGGGGTGCAGCCATAAACCCAAAACATCAATTCAACAAGGCAATTTTCCTTATGATGGGATATTAAAAAAACCCAAACATATTTTCTAATCTTTACTAAAAAAAGAACAGCAGAGACTAAATGTTGGAGGTTTAAATAAGGGATTCTTCACCAGTAGCATTTTAACAGAGTTTCAATCTTTTGCACCTAATCTGATGTATTTCCATTCGTCATTTATACCACAAGGTTTTTCAGGTTTGTGGGATGCTGGACCTGATCCCAGCTGGTTAAAGATGAAGGCTAAGTATGCACTCATCGTCATACCACCGTGTCACCAATTAGCCTCACATGTCTTTGGACTGGGGGAGAAAACTCAAGTTTACAGAAAAAACTCACGTCCGCACAGATAAAACAAGCAAACGTCACACAGAAGCATCAACGTTCATACTATGAGGTGAAAATGCCAAACTCTTATGTGACTTCTCATCCTTTCTATTGTAAATCCACTATCTCGCTGGTTAGCAAAAACTCACGACTAATGGTATAATTATAATAATATTTTCTTAAATTGCTGAATATTATAGACACTCAACATTGTGGGAATCACAGTGGTGCAACAGTTAGCAGCCTCAACGCACAAAAACACTTGAGTTCTTGTTGAATTTGTGCGTCCCGTACACTAAAGACAGGCTAGTTAGTTAAATTGATGGCACTGAATTACCACTTATATAGGTCTGGTGTGTCACTGCCTTGTATGCAGCCTTGATCGGCTCCTGCCTCTGAGATCCTAACGTGGATAGAGTAAGTAGACAATGGAATGAAAAGTAAAAGACACCTGTTTAAATGTTAATCAACTGTTTAATGGTGCAAATACGTGACTGAAATAATTTGGTGTTGTGGTACTTCTCTCCGTGAAGAAATGTGATTTTAATGGGAAGCCACTACCAGTCAGCTTATGTTAGCAACCTGCGAAAGCCTTGATGGTTCTGACACAGGTAGGGTTTTTTTTTTTTTTTTTTGATTTTCCTGTCACTGAGTATCCTGCCAGACAGCTTGAGCAAAGCTGGCTGGATCTCAGCGTGTTTAGGTGGAGTCTTTACGCCACGGAAAAAGGGGCCACCTAAAGTGCTTGTGACAGCACAAGAAGCTGCAAAGTCCCAAATGCGCTTGCACCTCGCAACAAGGGAGAGTGACTGAAGGCGACAGAAACTCTGATTGAACGCTAGTAAAGAAGTGCACATCAATCTCTTCTGTGACTACATACAGTAACTGTAACGCTCCCTTTCCCTTGTGAGTTGAGCCAGTGGCGGAGGATGTTTCATGGAGTCCCAACAGCCTGAACGGGTCCAGCTATCAATCTGACGGAGAGGAAATCCGTCAGGACCATGTGGCCTTGAAATCAGGTGAAAGAGTTAAAGACGAACCATATTGCTTTTATATCGTCACCTTCACTCTTTGTGACACCGGCTCCAAGACTGAGGTCAGCTGTACTGAACAGATGCACCGTGTCATTGTCTCTATAAATTGGACTTAGCCAAATGCAACACAATCCAATTAAAAGTGCTTTTAATATTCCAATATTATCTTGGTAGGGATGCATGGCATCACAATAATAATAATAATAAAAAAAAAAAAACATTTAACTTCTTTCTTTCTTGTTTTATTCATCTTCTTCACTTTTTGGGTTAAATAATATTTTTTCCCTCACCCTGATGACCTTCATTCTGTATTTACTACTAAGAGTACAATTCAAAATACAGTCCTACCTTCGTTCTTTCTGTACAAAAACCTAAAAACAGCAAAGTGCTGGGAGCATCTCTCTGACCCGTTTCCAAAGCAGACCTGACAGCTCAAACCTCCACCTCCCGCCTCCAGTCTCACTAACTGATGTGTGTGACACAGAAGCAGAGACATGGAGACCACATGTGAATTCATACTGACTGCAGAGTCTTCCATCAGAAATGTTGCCACATCTGGAACAAGAGTTGTCCTTTTTTTTTTTTTTTTTTTTTTGAAAAGGTGGGCAAATCGTTTGCCCCACCTTGGAGAGTTTAGGAAGGATTTAAAATAATATAAAAAGAAGCACTAAGATGCTTGGAATCAGTCTTGATCTGGTTTGTAAAGTGAAGAGAATGCTGGAATTTGATTTGTATATTTGACACTACACTTCTATGTGACTCATTAGCAGAATAAACAGGCTCAACCATGTTGTGGATTTTGTTCATTAAAGTAACAAACCCATAAATATGAGCATCTTGGACTTCATACTGTATCTGTTTGATTGAGAAAGGATTACTCCATTTGCTTGATCACTTCTCATTGTAAAATGTGAAGCAAAAAAAGAGTGTTACTCTATTTACTATTATCAAAATATGTTAAATTTGATCACCATATCTAAATTAAAAATCTCATATCATGTCTTACATTGGGATATCTAACCTTATGTCACATTATGTATTTCAATTTAAATAACCTTAGCATAAGCACTGGCATATAATGGTTTCCATCTTCACAGAAAAGTATTCAGTCTCTTCAAATTTGAAATCACAATATTTACATTTGTATCAGAAAGTCTAGTTTCCTGTCATATCGAGCCTCATAACATCAAAATAAATCCACTATCGATGCAATGTCTGGAGTCATTACATGACATTTAGTCTGAAAACATGATATTGAGATATCTAGTCTGAAATAACAATATTTACATCACAATAGCCAGCCAAAGATAGAACTTTAATATTTTCCCTGAACTACTTGATAACCACTACTCCCTTTATCATCTGATATTTTGAAAACATTGAACAAATCTCACTCAGTGGGTGGAGAAAGTCAGACTGGGACCCATTTATGTGGAATGACTGATTTACTATATAGAGGTTTTCCATGGAGCGAGATGCTTAATAGAGTGAAATGAAAACTAATCTGCACTGGAGTAAAAAATGATGGAAAGACCAAATATGCAACTATATGGTCAGGCTGTACTTGAAATGCATGTTTACGGTCCTATTATATCATGCTTACGCTGCAAAATTATGTCGATTAGCCAATTATGCAACTTTTAACTGAGTCTTACTGCATAATACATCTAGTAATGTGCACCATCCAAGATATTCACATCAAGTTATATTTTCAAGACCTACTTCTCTGCCTTTTATTCCCCTTGTCAGTTAATATTTATATCAGTGTTTTATATTCATATTTATATGAAATATTTTGCACTATGTGAATGACTATAGTCAGGATGGTGTTTTATAGAGCATGACTGAACGGGCATTTTTATACCCAGAAAGGTTGTGTATATGAAAGGAAAACTAATTTCCACCAAACTGAAATACCACATAATGAACCTCTGCAAAACTGCATTTTCAGAATGTACGTAAAACGGCAATTCTCATTATATCAACCCAAATGTGCTTGTACACAAACACAACCTCAGTTAATCGTGCCATCACAAAGAGATGTTGCTAAAATAACAATTGATCATTTACGTGATGCACAATGTTGCTGGAGTTAACAGTCAGGAAAATCCATTTCACATGGCATGTGACAACAAAAAAAAATGTAACAAATCAGTGTCCCAAAAACCTAAAGGTAAATAAACAACAATGTCATTGCAACATACGCAAAAACTAATATTTAATTAATGCCCTTGGGAAACGTTTTTTTTTTTTTTTTTTCTAGATCCAAGTTTGCTTCTCTAACCTCTGGGGCGCCACTGCCCAAACCAATGTGTGTGGCTGCCATGCAAGATGCTCAATCCATCCAATGGGAGCAGTTTGTGGTGTTGCACACGGACACTTTGACATCTGGTCAGGGAGATGAGAAATTGATTCTTGAAAGAGCACAGTTCAACCAATTGAACCGCATCCACATGGAACATATGTGATAAGTGATGCTGTTAATTCAAGTTTAATTACAGATGTAATGGATATTCGTATTTTACATAACCACGAAGGCCATGGAATGGAAGACTGGCTCTTTTCAGGTTGAATTAAGTATACTATTTTCATGTAGGCTAAATCCAAAAATGTTGTCATCTTGAGCTACTTCATATTAAATTCTCAAAGATTTCAAAATCTTTCTCTGCCAAGTGGGAATTTTTCCAGTTTGACAAGACTGAGATGTGCTTTTCCTACTGGGAGTTGGTGCCATCACCAGCCGTACTTCTCAATAGGTATTACAGCATTTGTCCTATTTAATTCACTTGTGATGCGACCAGAAATCATTTAGGTACATCATCTGACAATTATGAATATTTGTATCAAACCCTTCTAACTAGATGTTTGTCCTAAAACACATTAATGACAAACTTCATCATCTGAAGACTCTGAACATCATAACAGTGAAGTAGAATAAAGCAAGCCGAGCTTTAAAGAAGTTTCACATTCACTGTTCTAGCATGATATCAAAGTATGATAAAAAAAATTCATCCACCATTTAAACAATTTACTGTACTTTTTTGACGTCAAAACAAAGTCATACAAACACACTACTCATTACCAGCATGTCAGAAAGTGTTGAAAATGAAAAACACCATATATTAGAGCTTGAGCACACACAGTGTGAGGCCTAAGATACAACATACAAGGCTAAAATGCTCCATATTAAAACATACTTGAATAAAATTCTATTGACCACAAAACCTTTTTACATGCTGCCACGTTTGCAAACAAAATTTGGGCCGTAACACCCACCGCCAGCCCCGGGCAACAAAAGAGGACACAGGAGGACAATAGCAAGATGAGGACTGAGTGCAATTCGTGATGGAAAAGCCTGAATCATCAGCGCTCATTGTGCCACTACTTTAGAAAAACAGTGACCAGCCCGTACATGCAGCTCAAATACACACACGCGCGCACAAACATGCAAACACACACACACGTGGCCGAATGCCTGTGCGACCAAGGCCTGCACTCAGTGGCGCTGTTGCTGACACCTAAATAGATATTCACAATCAATTTTATTTTATTTTATTTATTATTTTTGCCGAAGAGCTTGGAGAGTGGGACGAATGAAAAGCGAATGCACTTACTGCTTGACAGATGATGGGGTATTTGATACGATTGATGCCACCGGCAAACACAGCGAAGGTCAGCGCCGTGTGGAAGCAGAAGTTGAGGAGCATATGCCATCCCTTCCGACTGATGCGGATTGCGCTATCAAAAAAAGAAGAAGAGACATACATTCAATTAGCATGTACATGGGCACATGCCGGAGTTTTTTTGCATTTCATCGTGAACTAAAATCTCATTGAGATTCCATTTTCAAGGTATATTGCCCACAGGACTTCAAGTGTGATTTAAAGCAGTCTCCCACAAGGTCTGCATAAATTACTTTGCTACTGCCATATAGATTAAGAACCACGGACCAAGAACTGAGGAACACTGCTCATGGAGGCTGAGTAGTGCAAACATGCCGTTCTATACGCTGCTGCCAATATGTGTAGTGAGCGCAGAATATTTAACAAGCCTCTGTAAAGTCATGAGTTAATGTCAAATGGAGATTAAGTGAAGTCATAAAATCTGTGAAATGTTTTTGTTCTATCGAGAAGAAACATGACAAATTTGTGCTTTTGGATGTTGGTTTAATCCAAAATAGGAGAGATTTTCAGGCTCGTACAGCATACTTTTATTGTAAAAATACATCTGTGTTATAAATTGCATAAAGTTAGAAAACCTGTCATTTCCGCTTCAAATGGTGCCAAATTGTCAAGGAACCTGTGTGGATTGAGCAGCAATGCAGAATATGTGGTTTGCCAATCAGGCTGCATTATATATATATATTGTACATTTTTAACGACATCAATTTGCAATATCAACATCTGAAAAATATACAAGTGCAAAATACAAATATTGCAAAAAATCTAATGAATTGCAATAAATTATATGTTTCCAGGGGTTCTTGCTCAGGCAGAGGCAAAAAGCACAAAAACCTGGAAAACTGGTTGAAATATGTTAAAAAACAAACAAACAAATATACTTGCTATTTATTCATTGCGTCACTGCACAATTACAATGCTTAAAGACAAAATAACAAATCTTATGGTTAAATGATCTTGAGTACCTCTAGGTGGCACCTTTAATAAAAAAACATGTTAACCAATGCCAAATAATGAACAAATATGACTACAATGACAAATACAATTTTATCACCAAATATTTCAACAAGCTTTTTGTATTGAAACCACACACATACATAGACCTAAACCAGATAAACATCAACAATGGCGAGTTCACAGAACTTTGTATCGGCACACGAAGACTGCGTATACGGTGAAAAAGTGCTTCATAAGAGAAATCCATTTATCATGGAGTGCATGCAGAGTAGCAGGGTTGGTGAAAAAAGTTCCACCTTGGGAGCCTTTTTCAAAAAACTCAAGGCAACGTTGTGTGAACGGACACGCAAAATGCAACAAATGTTATCCATTTCAACTTGAAAATGTTGTGCAAACAGGGCCTTAGGCTCTGCTGTCCTGTTTGCTATCGAAATTCACACTGTCTCGATGCCAAGGTCTGACAAGTTTTCAAAAACCTTGATAATAGACGTTCATTCTACCTTTGATCATGGTGGGTGATCCAGAAAAAAACAGAGTATCATTGGGGAAAAAAAATCATCTGCTGGTGGGAAAGTTTCTAACAATTGCCAACTCTACCAGACGTGCTATAACTGCCTAAACAGATTCAGCTCCAATAACAGTGTTGAAAAGTCTTCAAGGACTTCTTATTACAAGATATGAAAGTAAGTCATTGTTACTGCCTGTGAGTTTTTTGGTGTTCAGCGCAGACACCTCACATATTTTTCTTCTTTGTGAAATCATTGAGATGATCAAAAGTAGTGAGAATGAAAGCTTAGTGAGGACAAGGGACTTGGTCATTGGGCCATGAGAAAACACTAGTTTGTGCATGCTTGGTTGGTTAGGAATTTAATTATTCATTGTGTAATGATAATCAAACTATTCTGAATCCGACTGGTTGGTTAGTTTATTGATTAATTCGTTTATTGGTTGGTTCTTGTGTAACTTATTCTTTGTCTTTGTGTGAACTAAAGTCAGTTTTTGAGCTGTTTCAGATCTTTTTTTGATTTTTAGTTAATCATGACTTTCTTTTTACAGTGATTATTCATTCAGTGTTTGCCTTTCTTAAAATTTTTTATTTTTTTTTTACTTTCAATATGTTACCACCCACACCAAATTTTAAATCTGCTCGTCTCTGAGACTGTGCAACATTGACCTGTATGTACCAAAATCCAGTTTGCAGACAAACTTTGTTACATATCAGCTAAGGAGTTACATATCAGCTAGATTCTGACATGATCCAGTGCAACTCTGCCAAAGATATTCTGCTTTTACAAAAGTATTAATGTTCCTCTTTGCTCAAGATCACAAACATATTTATGTTTGCCATAAAATCTTGTAAGCCTAAAACAATTGATCATAGCATTTGTGAAACTACAGCTTGACTCTAATATTCTCATGTACTTACAAGAAGTGTGTTGTTTCTACTGGCACAGATGGTTTGTTGTCGATATTCAATATTAATAAGGGTCTATTGAACTGACTTGGAGG
This sequence comes from Parablennius parvicornis, assembly GCA_900302745.1. Lineage (NCBI taxonomy): Eukaryota > Metazoa > Chordata > Actinopteri > Blenniiformes > Blenniidae > Parablennius > Parablennius parvicornis. The sequence continues at coordinate 1,587 of OMNM01035555.1, read as the reverse complement.
TGAACACAGCCCCTCTTCACCCTATATCTATAATTGAGAACCTGAAACTGCCATTTAAACCGGCTGAGCCATGATATTCGCCGTCCAGTGGGAACTCAAACCACAGCGAATCACTGCAATCAATCATGAGCCATGCATACCAAATGACCTTGGGAGAGAATGCGTTTACTTGTGATGAGTTACCGTTTTACAGCGGCGTAAATGTGATACAGTAAAAACGCAGAAGAGAAACAGATGCGTACACATATACACATCAGTTTTCAACTCGAAATGAGAAACTTTTAATTAAATGTCTTCCAAATTTAAGAAAAGTAGACGTTTTCATGTCGTTTGATTTTTTTTCCAGACTTTTTAATTTGTTTTACAGTGAACGGTATTATTTCAGACAAATAGATCCTGCAAAAATTCTCTTAAATCTCAAGAAAGATTTTGTCATATTAACCAATGTTAACCCTTTGTGTGCACTCACAAACCTAATATTGAAGATTTCAGAGATGAAATCACAAAAGTCACTAAAGTAAATATATATTTATTAAAAAATCAGCAGAAAAAGTTTGAAACTTTCACAATTTGCACATATTCTATGATTCATAGCTTAATAAGTGACTGAATGGGAAATATTTCTTATTCCTTCTGTCAAACAGTGTGAGTTTGATAGTAGTTATTTACAAAAAAAATAAAAAAAAAAACAGGCTGCTGAACACGCCCAAACATTTTGATTGTCACTGTGATTGATGTGTCACATTTCTCCATATTATCAAAAGCAAAGCACTAATCAGGTGAGGGAGAAAAGTTGAGTTTCCTGGACAAGTGTGCAAAAACACATGACAGTTACTTTGAATATATGAAAAGAATTAAGCAGAAGTGACATATTACAGTATTAAACATATAAGTGTTTATTATTGATTTAAACTTCAATGGACTTCAGTGTTAGTTTGGAAGAATTGGAGACAACAAAAACTAAAGGAATGAATCATCTCCTTAAAGAATTGCTTGGTGTGGGTTGTGTGAAATTTTCTTCTTCACCTTTTGGCTGCTTCCTTCAGGGGTCGCCACAGCGGACCATCTGCCTCCATTTCACCAAATCTCATGAATTCTCTAGTGATTATTCACTTCCATGGTTCCTCTTCAACATCCTTTGTGCAATATACCTTCCCTCAGTACATGACCATCTGTCTCAACCTATAGATTTATTCAAAAACTACTAAAACCATTTTGTATTACAGTATCTGTAAGTTTGAGATATGCTACAACAAACCTGGGCATCATGAGGTCTGGGGGGTGGGGTGGGGGCTTATTTGGCCCTTTAGGTCCATTTGGCCGGTCCTCAGAGTGTCACTGGGAAATAGTGCATCAAATAGAAATTACTGTATATGATGCGTGGAATACCAACAAGTCATTATTGGCTTTATTACATCTAAGACTGTCGCATTTTCCATTTCCTTATATATTTATTCCCAGACACAGACTGGAAAAGACTGAGAAAACCTGACAGCAACAGTAAAAAAAAAGAAAAAAAAAAAGGTTTTTATCAATCATATTAAGCAAAACTGAAGTCAATTTATACCTCGGCCCTCATTAATAGTG
>OMNM01035552.1:22613-46153 GCA_900302745.1 Parablennius parvicornis | reverse complement strand
TTAGATCTTGGCAGAGGGAATGTCCACATTCTATGATGAATTATATAACGTAATCCACTACATCAGATATTGTTTTAATTTACTGTGATGTGATGAAAAAGAGATACAAGTTCTTCAACTACACAAGATAGCTTTTAACATGCATAGACATAAAGTATACAACTTTTCAAGTCATAATCATAGAAAGTCATGGTTGTTTGACAATGTAAACAACAGTTCCTGTTATCACAGCCTTCTTCATCATGTCATGTTTTTGTGCAGGTAAAATGCAAAGACAATTATTCAGTGCTTTAACGGTACTCCAATTCTTAGTGATTATAAGCCTAACACAACAAGCAGGACTTTGATTTGTAGGAGTTTCCAAAAAAAATCACAGTCACAGGAAGAAGATGAAATCTTCACCAAATGCCTCCAGTCTGGAATCAAACCAAAGTCTTCTTGAGGTGACTCATCAGTGCTAACCCACAAAAACAAATATCTTCTGTTCAATATAATTCATGTAGCAATTGGTTTTGCTCCAAAATATATTTGGCAAAAGCATTTGTTAAAATCTGGACTAATTTCTGCTTGTCTGTGTTCATTCTTCTTGACTGCAGATGTGACATGAGCAGTGTCCCAGTTCTGTAAAACACACTAATTTTAACTCCGCTCTGACTTTAGAAGGCTTTAATGCTGAAAGACTAAATTATGAATATTATAAATGTTCTTTATGCATTTTAAATTTGCCAGATTTATTTTTAGTGAACAGCTGATGGAGACAACCATCGCACATTAAAATGCACAAAGAAAGCCGTTCACAGTTGGAAATAAATTTAAACAAATCGGAGATTGAGCAGAGACGGCTCTGGGAGAATCTTACTACGAAAGAAAAACTGCCGAAAGTTTGCAAACTGTCTGAAGATTAACTGATGTCTGCTGGTTTATTCAACAAACTACAGAAGCGGCGTACTGCAGGAGTAGCCAACTTCATTCTGTAGTTTTGGGGGGTTTTTTCCCCATCCATCCCCAAGACAAAGTAATTAGCACTGTCAGGTTGAAGGGAAGAACTCATCAGCTCTGTCACCTGCTGAAATGATCTGTTGGAATACCAAAACCTGCAGGCTCTTTTGCTCTCAGCAGCATATGGTTGGCCACTCTTGCTATTGTACACATCTCTGTATGGTGTCACGCTGCAATGGGCCTTGTCCCAACAGTACCCCTGTGCTTCAAAGTCACCTTGGTTTTGCAGCAGCATCCGTATGAGGAGAGAAATATGTGAGCAACTTATGAACCACCGGGCACTTTTCCCCCCCCCATGTTTACCGCAATAAACTGTAAATATAAAGGTTAAATTGTATAGCAAATGAAGGTGTAATGGTGCTTACTTTTAATCCTGAAAGCCTCTGTTTCGCAGAGTTGTTGTATTATGGAAAACAGCTGCAGATAATAAAATTAATTAAGGGACATTTAATTGCATCTTTATTATTAGTGTAGTTTCAGTGCGTACTCATTGGTACACCTAAATCAGACGTGTTGTTAATTTTATATCGTGCAGCTGTGTCTTCTTTGAACAACAGTGGGGGACTGCCATCATTATGAACGATGTCTCACATTATGTTAAAAGAAGGGCTTTTAAGTAAATGTTGCCACTGTTACACTGCAGAAACCGCACCGTGAAATCTCGGTCTTGTTAAGCTATATGCATGAGATTTAATTAAGAAAGGGCCGGTAGATCGGATTCTGTCTCATCTACAGCTTGCTGCAGGGGGATTTTTTTTTTTTTTAATCCAGTGAAGCCACTTTTTTTTTTCAACCAGAGAACAGTTCAAGATGTTGCATGGTTTCTTATAGAACAGTCCGTTCTCTTATCTTCTGTTCATCTGTCTAACACTAAGCCAGCAGTGTAGTTTCAGAGGCCCTGTTCTCTTTATAACGGCCGATAAAGTCGAGCAAAAGGAATTGTGTTTTCACGAGAAAAGATAAAGTTTTCCTGTTACGACAAGATACAGAGAGACCTATCCCTATACACTGCACTTGTGTATTTGTGATATCTCAGTGTGAAAAGGCCAGTCAGAGAGTAGGGGAGAGGTAACATGTTGATGTCTGTCATGTCAAAACAATTCTCATGGTTTTTTACTTTGCTCTGTGGGGCTTTACTCACTTGGCCATCAAGTGCAATGAAGTGATACTGACATTGAAAAACAGTTGACTCTCAGTTCCACCAACTGAACTGGGCAAAGGACCACTTTGTTTTTCTGTGTATTGTAGCCACAACAGGACACTTAAAATAATTCACACTAAGTAAGACACACCTGTGAAGTAAAAAATTTTTTTAATTATTGTTATTTTGAAATGGAGAACAATGTTGTGTTGTGCTCAGAAGATGTTCCTCCAAATATGCTTAAACAGAACATTACATGGGTACTTGTTTATGGTTAACTCCAGTTCATTCAAAAAATATGTTTTTAATTAAAGTTTAATTACGAATAAAGATTCTTTACGAATTGTATTTTGCTTTACTGTTATATTTTTTTAACTAAGAGGATATGTTTTGAAATGTTGAAATGCCACAAAATTTCAAGCAAGTTTGGTACTGGCAGTTGTTGATCCTAAATAAAGGGTTATTTCAGGGAAGTTCAATTATTGTTCGGTGACAAAAGCCAGAGTTTTAGAGAAAGAGAACCGAAAATATTTTCTTTCAGGGAAAGAAAATATTTCCAAAATGGTATCCTTTGAAGTTTTACTTCATCACCATTACACCTTGAGGTGCTATGGTCTGAAACGACCCTGAAAACCGCTCTGGAACATGTAAAAATCTGAGCAGCAAAATGAAGCTTGCACTTTCTCACTAGTTTATATTTTAGCCCAGTTTCTACTGTGCATTTTTCCTGAAACAATTCCTGTTGTGTCAAAGCTGATAAAGCCACTGAAAAATAGCCAAATCACCGCTCTGACATGCATCACGCGACATGGGTCTGACATGCAACCTGAACATTTCACATTCTGTACCACATCCGGGTCATGCAGCCTAATGTGAATGTGTGACACTGACAACGTTTGCCCCCATCAAACCGGGTCAGGCATCCTGGAAGTGAAACAGTAGTCAAATGACATCCAGGTGAATGTGATGTAGACAACATGAGATGTGAAATCATCTGTCAGAAAGGTAGCTCTGACAGAACTCACCCACACAACAGTGATTACTAAGCAGTCATTTGATGGTGGAAAATCTAGTGTCACAACTGAAGCATCAGAAGTCAGACTGTCCATCCATCTTCCATGCCGCCTATATCCTGTTCAGGGTCGGGGGGGCACAAGAGCCGATCCATGCTATGGGCAAGGGCAGGATGCTCCCTGGAGAGGGTGTCAGTTCATCACAGAGCCAATACATAGAGACAGACAACCAGACACACTCATATTCACACCTCGGGCGAAATAGGGTCACCAACACTCACATGCATGGACTGTGGGAGGAAACTGGAGTACCTGGAGGAAACCAACGCACACACGACGAGAACATGCAAAATCCACACAAAAAGTCAAGAAAAACACCAAACACTCATTGGATTCGAACACACAATATTCCCACCAGAGGGAGAGAGTGGTATACACCATGTAAGTATATGTCGTTTTCATTTGTTTTACGATTTTTCTGTTCTTTTTAAATCTGACCCTTACAGTAGTTGTAAGAGAGGAAAAAAGCTCACTACTTGCTTTGAATCAGCACAGCTTTTCACAGTAGAAGATGAATCAAACAGTTCACTTATGTGGCAATAATAGAAAGGTGCAGGTCAAGACACAAAGAAGGGGCAGGCAGTATTGAACCCATGGCAGACGGTAATATACAGAACTGCTCTTTAAATGCACACCTATGATCAGTCATGTTACATTTAGATAATGAGAGTTAATTCCACTCAAATTGTTGAAAGCACTGCTCGAAGACCCAATAAGTGGCAACTGTCATGGACTTTTCCTTTCAAAGCCACTTGGCTAAAAACCCTGCTGGACATTAATGAGAGCACTTGAAGAGAGCAAGAATATTCTTCCTCTATCATAAAGATTATCTTTGAGAAACAATCAAATCATATTGCTATTATTAAACCTGTGGACTTCACACAGTTAAAGAGCCAATTTCATTAAAGCAAAGGATGAAGGGTGAACCTGTGCTTACATCTTTCTTGGTATTCTGTTCATGTTTTTTTCAGAAGCCCTAGATTTTCTGTATTAATGTTATTAACTGATTTACTTTTTTCTTTTATCCCTACATCCTTGGACTGGAAAAAGCAGTATAGAAAGATAGATGGATATCTATAATGATATGGTACATCATTATCTGTTTACAGGGGGGGTATACAACTGCATATTTGGAAATGTGATAAATGTCCTATCAGGAGTCAAATGTCAAGTAATATTACTGAGGCCTCCCTGGTTACAACCGAGGAGTCCAAGATTTGTTTGTTTTTTTATTCCCCACATCCACATCAGTATTCTCAATCTCACCCACTGGGCATTGATTCTACTATCTTGCACCACATTTCTCCCTTTATCCTTAGTCTCACTTTTTATTTTTTACATGTGCAGCAACATAATACGTGTCCATAAACAGTATTTGTGACTGTTTTTCTCCTGCAAGCAGAACTAGTTATTTGTTAATGAAGCCAACCTTCATCAGTTCACTTTGGAACAAATGGATAACAGCCATAAGCACATTGTTTATGCAGACATGTTAAAAAATAATGTGGAACTGTTCAGATACATATAAATGTTCAATTGAGATATTGTTTCATTGTAACTCTCTTTATGTGCATAAACAGGAGAAAGTTAATATCCTTCCACACTGCATTGTTAATGCTTTAATAATTAAACAGAAATTTTGAAAGGTTTATTCCACAAGAAATATGATGCTATTTCTTTCAAGTATGCAAAAATAAGTAATTTACATGACCTTGATGATCCTTTCCTCCACTCTCGCAGCACCTTGTGCTAAATAAGCGGTCACTTGAAGCATATGAAATTTGTTAATGGATTGATTTTAATGTTGGAAACAGAAGGAGAAAAAAAATTAGATCAGTAGAAAATTATTTGACAAGATCAGCAACTCACTACAATGTTAAAATGCACAGGTGAACGATCATATACTCTATGTAACACCTTAAAGAAAAAATAAAAACCTAACTCTCGATATGAGAGGATTACCAATCCTGTCCAGAAACTTTGATCACTGTAAGAGAGAAATTTTATTCCACTCACGTAGTCAACTGACCATGGCCCACTTTGCAAGTAGACGGGAGTGGTTACCGAGGGATATTACCAATAAAACTCAATCTGAATCTGAGATGATGGTGGTGCAGAGAGTGCAGTTCTGAGTGATCAGATGCATCAGCTTGTTGATTAGTCCAATTTCAATACTCTTTCCAAGATTATTTGAGTATTATTTTTCTAATATACAACACTTTTCTAATTCCATCTCTAAATGTGAGCATAGATGGATGGATAGATGGATGGATGGATGGATGGATGGATGGATGGATGGATGGATGGATGGATGGATGGATGGATGGATGGATGGATCCAAATTTTGGGGGGAATTGCTTTCAATAAGAAATTAAATATATTATAATTATGAGTCAGTACTTACAAACGTATCTGGAATTTTAAGCAGCTTTGGGTATCACTGTTTCACTTATTGAACACTGAAAGAAAAAAACTGAATATCTGATTAATCAGGCAACTAAGAGAAATTCATCAAATCAGCAGACTAACAAAAAATTAAAATAAAGGTCAGTTGCATAACCATTGCTTATTTTAATTATGGTAATTTTCACTTACATCTTCTGACAAAATAAAACATGACTTAAATGTTGACAGGACAAAAACATTTTTGTATCATTTGAAGGGGAGTTTTATGACTGTGCTATAGGAAATGCAATGCTAAATTATTACAGTGACCAAATTAACAATTAAAAAGGAAATATTTTATGTTATAGTGTAACTATACTGAGATAAAAGTTATGTTTCAGGGTTAAAAGATGTGGCGATAACAGCCACCTCACTGCGTTAAGTGCTTTTACTGGGGTATCGCGTTCACTCGAATGTACAGCCACAGAGGGGAATATCAAGGGTGAAGGCAGTGGAAAGAAATAGGACACAGCCTCAGTTTGAGCCTGCACCATTTGCATTTTAGCAAAATGCAGTGGTAGTCATGAGAGCCAGTTGGAGTGGAGGCAAATCGGAGTCAGCTGCACTGCAGGTAATTCTCCATGTGTGAAACATGCACCATTAACGATGAATAATAGAAGGTGGTCATGGTTCAGGTAGCATTCAGCACTTGCACTCATTGGCTGCCGCTGAGATCAAACGGGAAGTCTTAAACCTGAGAGTAGGTTCAGTGTGCGAGACATAAAAGTCACACCCACCTAATTAAATATTTCCACGTAGTTGCTCACAGATTCCTATCTAAACACATTCCCTCCCTCATAGCATTGTTCCTCACTGCACATCAGTGTTTGCTCTCCTCAGATCCATGACATTTACACCTGAGAGTCCGGTGTAAATCAAGAACCCGTCTGCACACAAATCCCTCTCTGACCTATATGATGATGATTTGAGGGGTCACACATCTGAGGAGCAGGTGCCACGCTGTCAGTGTGCCCAGAGACCAGGAGCTGAGGCTGCTGTCACTGCCGCTGCTGAGAAAGGCCTTGGAAGGGCACAAGGGGAGAGTGAACACCATTGAGGTGAATCATCAGGGTCATCAATGTAATGAGAGCAGATTGGTCCTGAGCAGAGAAGAAGGAGAAGAAGGGAGTGGGAAGTGGATGTAGGAGAGAGTGGATGGTAACTAGAGTCTACCAAAAAAAGTAAAAGAAGGGTCAGTCAGGAAATAAGACAGGGAATGTTGGTGACGGAGGCATGGACAGTGAATAGGCAAAGAGGAGAGAACCGTGGTTGAGCAAAATAAACATCTGCGTGCGTGCTTGTGTGCGTGTTTTCTTGTGTGCATGCATGCGAGCTTGTGTGCCTGCGTGCCTGCGTGCTTGCGTGCGTGTGTGTGTTTCCCACCACGCAGTTCACATGGAAACATCAGAGGATGAATGACACATAGGAGGCCAAACTAGGCACTCAACACTTACGCACTCAAACTGTCAGTGGATAGAAAACAACACAAACGAGCAGGAGAGAAGAAAGAATTACAAGACAGAGAAGAATACAAAAAGATTTGGAGAAAAGAACAGTTTTCCCCTCATTTTCATTCCAGCACAACTGAGAACCTTATTGATCAGAGAGGATGTCTCTGATGTTCGAATGTCGTTCATAGTTTAATCTCAATATTTAATTAAAGTGCCATTTTCATGATTAAGCCCATTAGCTTCTCATTCTCCAAACGCCATCAATTCTGTCATTTCCACTGCAGTGACAACCTGGCCTATTGTTTGCGATCAGAGAAGCTGAACTTCCAAGAGGTCATTACTCATTTCTGGCATTCGTCTCAGCTCCGGAAGAGAGAGTCATAAATTATTTCTCTCACACATAATCCCGACGCCAGAGCTCTGTGTCAATCACTTCAGAGTCACTCCCGGCCCCTTCACGTCAGTTCCGTCACGTCCGGCCCAGCAGATCATTTATCAGTGGGCAATCGTCCGTTTGGACGGGTACCCTCTGTTATTACCCTCACGTCCTGGGCCCCCAGCTGAATTACAATTGCAGAGTCAGTGAAGAGGAAGGAAGCTGAAGAGATGAGCCCAGGGAACAAGCTCTGGGGTGGGTAATTAATGCCTCGATTTCCCCTGTCGGTTGTGTTGCGGGGGGCGGGGTGATGAAAGCAGGATCAGAGGCCTGAGGGGGAGTGGGCAACAGGCCAAGGGCACCACAGGGGGGATTAAGTCAAAAAGTAGAATAGAAAATGGGATGGACAGATTGAGAGGTGGAAGAAAACTGGAGAAAAAAACTCAACGACGAGATGGGGTCTTCGAGTCTAGCAGAGTGGTCCCTCTTGAGATGGTTCTTCCGCTGGGGCCGACTATTCTATCAAAGAGCCAGTAGCTCCGAGTGACACTTCAAAACTCGAAAAAAACAAACCAATGTATTTCAGTATGTTTCTATCAGACTTATAAAGCGGAGGCAGCCACGGGTAGGTGAAACGGATAATTCAAGCCTGCTTTCATACAACAGATATGACAGATGCCGTGATTGTCAGTGATTTACAAAAAACATGAGGGGCCAGAATTCAAACTTCCAACAAATAAAGATTGTAGAAGCAAATCATTGGGTTTCAACTGTTTCACAGGGTCAGTCAATAGAAAAGCACAATACCCAGTAATGGAGCGTCACCGAAACAAATGTAAGTGTTCAAATAACCAGAACTGAATCTCCACTGAAAGAGGGAGCAAACAAGAAAAAAGAAAAAAGAAACTATTGATGCTATCCGCAATTCACTTTTCCTTTTTCCTGAGGGACTTGGTTGCCACGTTTTAAAAGACGCAGAGCAGCAGAAAAGGAAAAAAAAGCTAGAAGCCATATGGGAGTAAGTGGAGTGACTGTTGTGTCCGCCATCGCTCTTACTGCCACATCTTCAGCTGTAGTCTCCCCGACCCTGTCTCCGTTTGCCTGGGAGGCAAGGCCCGGTGCTGTTGACAATAAAACAAACAGACAAGCTCCATTTATACAGTCAGGTGTCATGACAAGGGATAAACAGCCGACCGCTCCAGGCCTCTTGAGGCACAGTCTGCACTAATAGTATGGGCTATAATCCTCCTCATCCTCACCATCACCCTCATGATCATCATCATCAAGCGCAGCAATAGCAGTGTTGGCAGAAGCTTCTAAGTGCCTGCTGGGAAACGGACAAGTACTGACTCAGATTGGACAGAACTCAAGGGCTCCACTGTTTACTTTGCCGGGCTGTATTCATTCATGTCACTGAATTAATCGAGTCAAAAAAAAAAAAAAAGCAATTGCCAAAAACATTGCCGAAGAGGGATTGGGGAGGAGAAAAGAAGAAGAAAAAAGAAGAAAAAAAAGAAGAAGAACAGTCTCGAGCAGAGTGAGGCGGCCATGGCAAAGCACGCGGCGGGAATGACAAGAGTGTGGCTGTCATCGCGAGGGATGAAAAACAGCACCTCTCAAACGAGGCGAGGCAGCGGCTGCCTCCTGCGCCGGCGAGGAAGGGGACGCGTGAAGACCACAAACAATTATCTTCATGCCAGCTCTGTTGTTTGTCAGAATTGGCATGCATTTAACGACTCGGGTGTAGTGATTATGTGACACCCGGAGAGTCTTTGGGGTGGACAAGAGGCAGCCAGCCGGGAGTCATTACCAAAGCCAAATAAACTTCTCATTTGTTTCCGCGTTGAGGTAAAGCATCAACAGGAATAAACAATAGCTCCAAGATACCCAATCAGCTTAAGCATGCATTCGCGCTGAGGGTGGTTTTGTCATTTGAAGATCCAATTATTAAGCTCGAGCATCAAATCATGGAAACTAACACCACACACTGTATGCAAATATTCTATGACTTTATGGAATGAATTGTCAGAGCTTCAGCAGCACTGCTCAGATAGGATCTGGTTTCTGGTGAGTAAAATCACATATGACCACCTGACAGATGGCACAATGTGGGCACCGAGGTTATTTTCTAACAGTGTGAAAATCATAGTGCTGGCACCTTTCAATATTACCAGCTGGTCTTATTCATTGCATTCGGTCTAATTTAGCTAAAAATAAAAAATAAAAAAATTGAAAAGAGGAAAAAAGAAAGCTATTTTCTTCATTTTGTCACGCCTCCCCAGAGTGTCACCATCTTGTCTTGAGTGTAAAGCTTTGTGAAAATATTCTGAAAGATGGCACAGATAATGGCAGTCACTCTGAAAATACCTGTTGACAACCTGTAATCTGTGTGCCAGACATGGAAATATGTCTACAAGGGCACCACGAACTGCCTACAGTGAGCTGGTAGAATGCCAAGGTCACGCATGGACTGGGTAGAGGAGTCCAAACATGGGAGAAAAAAATATACACACACACACACACACACACACACACAGGTTGAGAGGTGTTTCCTCAAAGCACGAGGAGACAGGCCAAAAGGGCAGACGGGAACATGCACAGCAACCTCGGGTTTATGAACCGAGGCCTTCAAACTAAATCACACGGCCAATAATGAGAGCTGCTTGAGGATTCTGCATGCGTGGACATGCTCAGTGGCAAGGGAGGAAAGCTTAATGTCTAAAGAAGGACAACACTCAAGGAAATGTATTCGTGCAGTAAACAATTTATTTTCTAATTTGTTTAACTGTACTCATGATGTGCATGTGCGAAACTCTTCTACAAGATGTTAGGAAATACTCAATGTCTGCAGTTAATGACTTTTTAGGAGCATTTTAATGCCACTGCACGCTGGAAATAATATCATCACAGCAGCAAACTAAATCAAAAACTACCCCAACGCACACATTCTTGTTCACGTTTACTGGTATTAAACATATTGTCATAAACAGATAATGAATCACAGCAGATATCTGACAGAAAACGTCAGTTCTTACTGCTTCTTCTATGATAAAAACTATAGAATAAGAAATGTAAAAAGAAGAAGAGAAAAACATTCATTTATTCTCCCCTGCCATCACATTTATTGCTTCCACTTCACATTTCAGAAGGTTTTAGACCCTGAATATGAAAATGTCTGTGTTTGAATTAAGGATCCACAGTGTTCTTGCTCATCAAGATTCAGTACAAAAATAGCCAGGAGGGAAGATATGTTGGTTAAGGTCTCAGTGAGACAGTGAAGAAGCTGAGTGATAGAACAATGCACTTAGATAATTATCAGACACACAAAACAAAAACTTCAATATTTCATATTGTTGCGGCAGTGACAACGTTTTCCTGTCATGTTAACACAGTGAGAAAGTAAACAACGAGGCGAGGTCCAAACCTCGTGTACCGCCAGACCCCACTGCCAACTCAAAAGTAGTGAGAAGAAAACGGTGCCAAAAATTGGAAACTGAAATCACTTTGGATGGTTTGGGAGGAATATTTGGTGGGTGTCATTTGCAAATCAAGCTGTTATATGTTTTGAAATGAGGAACTCTCATTTGATAGACACCACTTTTTTATATTATTCCATCTCAGCTACTTTTATTTCCAAAGCACAAAGCTCAGACATGCAATTGTGTGACCATCTCCTTTCAATAAGTCATACAAAGGGTTCAGTGGCTTGATCTTCTTTAAAGAGGAAGATAAACAAAAAATCAGGAGAAAATATAAACATCCCCACGGCTTACTGGTGAATTCATTACAATGTTTTGTCATAGATCATAATCTGTTTTCAGCCTTTTGAGCTTCTGGTGAAGTGTAGCATCAAGGTTACATGTCAGATGTTTTCATTGTCTAAGATTCCTACTTGGCTTGTTCTTATTCTATGAAAATAGAAATCGACATTTATAAGGCACCATTTATGAAGCCCCCACCCCCTTGATTTCTGCTAACTGCTGTGAATATCCCGTGTCCCCTTTGGTTTCAAGGTGTCTCAAGTTGTATGTAAAATCAAACTGGATCTACTTTTTATAACTACAATGGAGCCCTACTGCTGACTTAGTGATGCTTACTTATCAAAATTGTATCAAATTTAATTATTCATTTGGCAGCTCATTCTGCTGTTTTTAAATAGAAATACTGTCAAATTGACTTTTTTTTCATGAAACTATAAGACATATCAGTCAGGCATCAAACTAAGACACAAAATTATGTGGGGCAAAAACATAAAACTAAACATTCCTTGACATCTACCAGAGACTATAAGTTGACTGTAAATTTGATAAAAGTTTCAGGCTGCAAACTTGAAGAGGAATGTGAAATGATGTAGTTACCTGCTGACTACACTTCAGGTGGTTCATGGAGGTCTTCCCACACACCGGCTTCAACAACATAGAAATAATAAACTCCATTATCAATTACCACTATCAACCTGCTGAAGTCCAAAAAAATCTAAATTGTTGCAAACATATGAGTACTCAATGTCTGAGGAAAGTATCAGTAATACAATAATATCCAGCATAACACATTCTGTCACATTACAATCACAAATGTATATGTACCTTACTGGGATTATATGTGACAGACCAACACAACATGGCACATAATGGTGAAGCAGAAGGAAAATGATAAATGCTTTCCTAATTTCTGGAGGAGCTGCAGAGATCCACAGCTCAGGTGGAACAATCTGTCCACACTCCACAAATCGAACATTTATGGAAGAAGAAAGTCATTGTTGAATCAATTTGCCACAAGCTGCTTTGGAAACACAGCAAATATGTAAAGGTCAGACGAGACCATCGAACCTTTTTGATTAAATGCAAAATGCTACATGTGGCAAAAATCTCGCATTGCACAGACTGTCCCCACTGTGAAACATGGTGGTGGCAGCATAATGCTGTGAGGATGCTTTTCTCCAAGAGGAGGCAGGGAGGCTGGTCAGAGTTGATGGGAAGATGGGTGGAGCAATAGTAGAGGAAAACATGTTAGAGTCTGCAAAAGACTTGAGACTCTTATTGAAGGTTCACCTTCCAGCAGGAAAATGACCCTAAACATTCTGAGCTACAAAGTCCAGACCTTATTCCAATTCAAAATCTCTGGCATGACTAGATAATTGCTGTTCAGATGCTCTCCAACCAATCTGGCTGAACATGAGCTATTTTGCAAAAAAGAATGAGCAAACATTATAGTCTCTAAATGTGTGAAGCTGAGCTGAGACAAACCCCAAAAGACGAGCAGGTGTGATTCCAGCTAAAAGCGGCTTGACAAAGTATTAACTCAGGGGGGGATGAATACTTTTACACAACACTTTTTCAGTTTTTTTGTCAAAAAAATTGAAAACCAACCATAATTTTCCTTCCATTTAAACTATGCAACACGTGCTGACCTCGATCACAACAGATCCCAATAAAGTGATATATTGAGGAAAAGTTCAAGGGGTATCAATACTTTTGCAAGCCACTGTAAAAGGTGTACAGTGGTGTAGTGGTTAGCTCTTCCACCACGCAGCAACAATACCTCATGGACTTGGCGGCCTTTTGGGACTTTATGTTTTCTACTTCAATCCCAAGAGCATCTAATTTAATTGACAACTGTAAAATTGCCATTAAGTAAAAATTGTATGGTTGTCCGTCACTGTTGTCTTCAACCCCTGTGACATTAAGTTGGAAAAACAAAATGTGCCTGTGTGCGTACACATTTTCTGTAGAAAGCTTTGTGATTTGATCATATTTTCAAACGCAAGTCACCTGATCTGCAGTAAACAGGAGAAATGTGGTGCATATATGGGAAAAGAAAAAACTTTTTCCCAGCAATACCTTGTGTTATTTAGGATCCCTTGTTTCATGAATGACACAAGTACATTAGCAAAAATGTCTCACTGTGCTTTGACTAAAATGGTATTAGGAACAGAAAGCTGGCCTTCTTTATTTTTTTCCACCAAGTAAAGCCTATTGGCAATCTGGTTCACTTGATATCTAATGGCACCGGAGGACAAAGTCTGTATTCAACATTTTGAGAAGATAATTTTGAATTACAGACTCCATTTGTGGAAAAGAAAAAATCAGTATGCAAGTACCTTCACCCAGCTGTGAAAAACAGCTAGGGCTACTTTTTTTTTCCCTCAGAAGTTTCTGTGCTTTTACACACATCTTCTCTGTTTTAACTCGTCTCCATGGACACATGCCCAGCCACTCGCAGTATCTGCTCCTATTGATGTTGCAATTCCCATCACTTCAGTTACCAGGAGCAGCTTCACAGACGAGACCTGCTCATTTCCATTTATCGAAAATCCCATTCCTGTTCCATCTGCTAACTAGTCACCTGTGAAACTAGTTTTTAACCACGCTTTGAAAACGGTGACTTTAGCAGTCTGGCCCGCATCGCCTTTATTTGTGTTTATTCTGAAGCATAAAACCCACTGGTGGGGCACACACTGCCAGCGCGGGTCGTTACATTGTAAAACACCATGGCAGCGTTGCACACTACATTGCACATTGAGAAGCTAAGTGTGTCAGGGAGGAATTAAAGAATAAATTTCCCCTTCCAATTAAAAGACGTATTTGTGCAACGTGCACGGAGGAAGGGAACATTATCAATGAGGGGAAAGAAAACACTTACAACTCAGGAGGCACAATTACTAAGGCTGGGGGTATGCAATTAAATAGACCTATTTAGACGTTGGTACCCTGCGAATAAAAACGCGCAACATATAAAGACAAAAAACAGGCTTTAGATGTACCTCTAAATCCCAGCAGCTGCGGGAACAGCTGACTGAAATGTAAACACAAACTGCAGCAAAGCGACTACATCAAAAGGCAAATATGGCAGCAAGGCTGTACATTTATATGGGAAGTTCAATCTGACAAACAATTCACTAACTTGCAATCTAAAAAAAGGTGGAATCAGCACTTGTGCAAAATAACACAAACAGTTCTCCTAGGAAATGTATATAAAAATATACATTTAAAAAAAAAAAAGCATCATGAGTTTTATTTAAAAAGATGTAGTTTCCCGAGGTATGATCCAAATGAATGTATGTAGGGCAAAGCGGCACACTACTCCCACACTGTATTAAAGCCATGTTTTGAGTCATTGGCCAACTCTGCAACCCCTCAAATAACACCGCGAGCCGGGTGAGGAGAACTCACCGACACTGTTAAGAACCCTCACATTCAAGCTTTTTATGCCGCAAGTCAGGAAAAAAAATACGTGTGAATCAATGGGCAGATGAATCCTTTTATTATGTGTCAAAATGTGGTGACAGTACAGAACAGACCAGAAAAACAGAATTTAGAAATAAACCCCAGCACCCTCCCTTTACCTTTCCACCCCTTCCCCTCATTCTCTTGACTCGATCAGCTATGCCTGATCTTTGTACTGCTGGTGCAGCATGAGCACGTCTTCCTGGGAGACCCTGGTCCAGCCCTCGCTGTGGACATGATACAGATTGACCTGCCCTCCGCTGTAGGCGTCCCGGTATGTGGCCTGGTAGATGGCGCGACGCCCCAGCTCGCAGGCCTCCTCCACGGTCAGATCGTGCCGCAGGCCGCTGTCCATCACGCCGTAGGCGTACATGGAGCCTGATCCCACTGCAAACAAATCGCCGCACACCCGGTTCCCCTCAGAGTCGACGTAGTACAATCCTGAGGAGAAAAAAAGGACAAAAGGTAGGTCAAGAGGGGGAGGAAGCGGTAAAGTGGTGTACTGGGAGTTATGTTACTCCTGATTTAGTTGGGGAGCTTTGTCAGGAAAACAGAGATGGTGTACGTCCAAAGCTGCCGCGCTCCCGCAAACAAACACACAGAATCTTGTAAATGCACACGAGCCACGTCCTCCAGAGAGAGAATATGAACAGCTGCAACCTCTCCAAGTGAAGCAAGGCTGGCGGATAGGAACAGCTGCATCCTCTTCAAGTAAAACGAAGCCGGCCGCGGGAACCTGCTGACACGGCGCAGCCCACACCGCTGTCTGCTCGAGGACCCTGCTCTAGATCTTATTGATCCGTGCGAACAGGCCAAAAATTAACTATCGACCCACAACCTGAGCTGCTCAGGTAGCTGCACCTTGCACCTGCAGACAAGGAGCGATGGCACGATTCCACCCCGAGGGCATCAGGCCTGTACAACATATTCACAGCCTTCCTTGTATAGTCAGACTGCGCGATGCAGACATTTCCTTCATTTTGCCGTGTAAGCACACCTATTCAGACAGAGGTGGGAGGTCACCCCGCGCTCAAGTGTACAAATATGCAGTCTCATGCGCACCGTGGACCGCACAATGCTCATGTTGCACTTGACAGGGGCAGTTTGTGCCCCTCAATACTCATTTATACGCATGTTGTTCCATGCCATGACACACTTGCCAGGCCTGATCCTGGAGTGACGTGGAACGGGTGACGGGCGCAAACATGTCAGCCTGCAGATGGTGAAAAGACAGCCTGTGAAAAAAGGCACGTTTTTCGTTGCGCTTTCATGAAAATAAAAAAACCTGTGAAAATGTTACTCGCACAGGAAAGCGCAGGCGCACACGCATATCAAACTGACTAATTTCCACCACCATCACTCACATTAAAAAAAACAAAAACACTTCAAAATGCCCAGATTGCACGTCCCCGCCTGCAGAGATTCTCAGCAAAACTAGTGACAGTCTATTAGCGATAGAGAGCCACCCGCTTTCCCTGGGAAAAAAAAAATGCTCACCATTGCTTTCAACTGGCAAATTGCAGCTTCCTCGGCCTGTCGTTAGCTTGCCATGATAATCATCCAGTGCCTGCCTATGCACGGGGGTAATTTGCCATTCTGAGACCTGCCTGTTCCTCTTCAAAACTGCGAGAGACTTGTTAAAAACATAATGGGCAGGGAGAGAGCGTGTAAAGGCAGCCTCTCGTGTTGAGTAGCGCAGTTGACGGAGGTGGATAAGGACTCTTTAGGAGGTCCAAGTATAGAGGCAGCGCGACATCCAGGAACACTTCCCATATCCATTCCTTTGCAAACACACCTGGGCCTTTGTTGAGCTCAATGAGATATCACTTAACGAATCCCGCAACTCAAACACGGATGCCAAAAAGGCACAGCGGCAGATAGGTGCTCAGAAAATGGAAAAATAGGGGAGGGGGTGTAATTTACCAGGTCCGTATAAAACCAGCAGACGCATGCTGCCTGGATGGCGAAGACGTGCAGCGAGGACAGCCAAGTGAAGCTCCTTCCACTCCATCAATCAAATGACAGGTGCTTAAGGAGACTTTTTTTTTTTTTTTTTTTTAACAGCAGCCTGTGCAGCTGGCTGGAATGACAGCGTTTAGACAGAGGTGGGGAGCACAGGGCGATGCATGGGTGGGTTGCATCAAATGGGTCAGTGTCTGTCATCTGTCCTTCCCACTTCAATTCATGACTGGCTCAGGAATTCAAAAAAAAAAAAAGAAAAAAAGAAAAAAAAAGGAGCAGCCGTGCAGAGGAGAGAAAGCTCTTACATCACTCTCCTGGGAGAGGCTGTGAAACTGACTGCCACATGGGTCTTCTCTGATGAAGCCTCAGATCATATGCACCGTCACTTCTCCCCATTGTGTGCCTCCATTCTTGTTAATCACACGGCACCCGATGAGAAAACCTTTCTGTCCTTTCAGGGAGCACTACAGGGTGCCACAAACGGTGGTTCCCATTTGAAAAAATGGAGCTTTTATCACGCTATAAAGCCTTAACCTATTACAAGTGTCATAACATTTATAACACAACAGTTATTACAAAGTCATAGCAGTCAAGCTCCCCATATTTGCTCAATTTATGTTTTTATGCAGCTTAAGACACTTCATCAGGGGAATAAGTGCTCTTGACACAACTGTAGCTGCCTAATGAGCTTCCCCCCTAATCGCGATTGATTTAATTTACATGACATTTACCTCACCATTCAATCATTGGCATTGTGGCAAAGCCCCTACATCTATTGAACTTATAGCGGAATCATTATTTCCCCAATTGATTGCCGGGATTTAACACATGTCATTTACGTCCATTGGCACACTGGCAGGCCGTCATTGTTCACTTGGACCTCTGCGCTTTCCAGACAAAGCTGGCATCGATCTCAGTGTGTGCATGGGCATTATGCATGTGACCCAATTGTCCAGGGCCGAGACCCCAGCGTCCATCATGCCGTTGCCGCTCTCGCTGGCCCGCAGTCCCAGCCTCATCGATTTCCCATTACTGTGTCACTGTGGCGGCCTCTTTAAGCACACCTTCTGTGATGTACGGCCTCACACTGTGTGGCATCCAAAAGCTGCAGCTCGAAGGACAAACAGGGGAGGAGCAACAGAGAGAATGTAGCACCATCTAATGGCCAACAAAGGGAATCTCAGGTTTGGCAAATGTAAAGATGCACTTCAGGTGGATAATAATATACAGACAAAATATGCCTCTTACCATCTATACGATAGCTAAGGTTAATTGCATCCAATAGTTTAAAGTTAAAGGGAATGAGTCATTCAAGCTGGATCTGCAAAGACGTGAATGCTCAACCTCAGTGTGACAAAAGGTAATAAAGGCACCTGTCTCACATGAAAATAAATATCAGTGGAGCCGCTGGGTTCAAGAAAGTATCCTGAGGACTGCAGTGTGTTTGATTTATTGTCCTCTGAAGACACACAGACTAACAGGCTTATGATTCTTGACCAATACTTTGCAATAGTTAATATTCAAACTCTGCAATCTGTAAAGTGGAGGTGACTGTCAGCAACCTTACAGGAGTAGCAAATGATTACAGCTTGTTGTCTTTACCTGGGCCTCTCTTGTCCCAACCACACACCATGGTTCCCATGCTGAGTCCCATCCCCTTGTACTGGTACACCATGTTAGCAAGCAGCTTGGACGCTGCTGCCACCGAGATTCGCTCCTTGTTGCGAAGCTCATAGATGCGACACTGGCGGGCCAGCAGGCGCTCCCAGAAGCTGCAGTCTGCGGCTCCTCCGGCCATGGTGCCCAGCAGGTACGGGTTGATCTCAATCACTTTCTTCACCGTCTGTGAGGCGATGTATGAGCCCGCCGTGGCCCGGGAGTCCACAGCAACAATAACTCCATGCTGGAACTAGGAGAGGCAAAATTGATGGTGCAAGACATGTTAAATAATTTACTGAACGAGGGGAGTGAACACACACAGACTGCATTCAGTGATAGAACATGCATTCACAAAATTTTAAATTCTACCAATACCCACTCACAACATTTCAGGTGTAAAATATGTGGCTATGCTACAGGATCTAAATGTATTCCAGCACTACCTTTAAATCTAACAAGGCTATCTAGCGCTGTCAGGAGAGGTGGAATATAAATCAACTCTACCAGAGATCTGGACAAGAAAATGGAAAAAAAAAAAAAAAGACTTCTCCCATTCCCTACACACTAACAGATTTTTAAAATCAGTATAGCACTACCACAAAAACAAAAGAGTTGCAGAATCAGAGGAAGGTGTCCTGCTGGAGGGGTTCTCTTTAAAGGATAAGAGCTTCGTGTTTTATTTTTTTAATTTCATAAACATATCCCAAGAAGAGACTAAAAACTAACCAATGAGATATAGATTTGTAGCTAGACTATTTACTGCATTTGACAAACATTAGGCATTAGACTTTATTTGTCAGTTTTTTGCATTTGTGAGTGGCAGCAATTTATTGTTTATCTGTTTTAACCCACCTGGAAACAAATCAATTTCTGAAACTATACTAATTATATGTAGCACAAATAAGCAGGATGTTAAATTATGGAAAAGAAAAAAAAATCTTCAATTGATATAATTCTGTTGTTGTGTTTTAATGTTGTTGCTGGCTCTAAAGAGACTCTTCAGAAATGTATTTTGGTTGATTACCTGCTCAAAGTCATCACATTTTGAGAGCTGTTGTCATTTTTGTCTAATGCCTAATATCTACTCTAAAAATGTCATGCTTGGTCTAATCATGACACTAACGAGATTTAGATAGGTTTACATTTGAAGCTTGACATCAGAAAGACAATTTCCACAAAAAGACTAACAGAATCATCAACAATGTCTCCAAAACTTTTGGAAATAAAGGGAAAGCACTTAGAGAAAACATGAAAGATTTTAATACAACTAAAGGCACTACCATCTCAGTGTTGCATAGTTTGTCACGTGCAATCCGTCTACATTTTGGTGCATTTAAATGTCACAAAACTGATCATATTTACAAGCCCAATAAACGACAGTTACGTCGTGGTTCATTTAATGTTTTTTAAATTAGAGTGTTATATAAGTAGTTGCAATTTTGTATGTCAATGCACAGATCCACTGATGGAAAATTACACATTGACCTCAGATTACATGAAACATACGTTTGGCTGAGTTTACCTCTACTTATACCTCAGTACGGGGATGGATAACAGGTGAAAGTAATCGCTTGAGGCAGAAAAATAAGCTGTACTTTCTCTTAAATTTACGGTTATCACCCGCAATGAGAAAGCGGATTGTAGCCACATTAGCATGCTAATGCCCAATGCTCCGTTTTATTTGAAGCCTTAAGCGCTATTTATGGAGCACAAGTGATGTGGACAACGTCTTGTGGCAAGGTTATAGTTTGTACGAGTGAAGTCGTATACAACCAGCACATCGTTTACTTACTTTAAAGGCTAACGTGGTGGTTCCGTGGAGAAATTCTATTTTCCTCTCGACGCCATCCTCCTCCGTAGCACACAGCGGGTTTCTCACAGAAAAACTGAGACCGTCGCCCGGAGTAGCCTCGAATCCCACACCGCTCTGTTCGGCTTCATGACCGAAACTCAGAGGTTGGCATTTATCATATAAAAAATCCGCACAATCACTGTTTAACACACTAGCAAGAGCCATGTTTGCGAGTCTCCGATGAGCAAGCAACTTCCGCCGCTCAAGTGCATCGATGTGTGGATGAAATCCCACAGCGCCCCCTGTGGCCGCGGAGTACTAGTGCTCAAATTAAATAGCCCAAGACACTGACTGCACCGTATATACAGGTAAAATGAATACAGTAGTATTGTAAAGGAGTCAGCTGTATTAGCCAGTTTGTTTCTAAAAAAAAAACATTGAAATGCAGAATTTCTTCTTCTTTCGGCATCTCCATTTTGTGGCCAACAGAAGCAATTGTCTTTTTCCATTTTATCTTTATGATTAGATAGGATAGGATTAGATTGTAATCCTTTGTCTCCTTTGCTATCATAAAACTATCTCCATGTTGTCCTTTGCTATATCCATTGAATTTTACGAGGACTTCCTCTTCTCTTGCAGCTGGGGTTCTCCATCAATAACATTCTTTGCCCAATACATCCAGGCCATTGTTTATAACCCAATAGCAAAGCTTGTGGGTAATTAGTTTGCTGGTGCAGTAGATAAATGTGTTATGGTCCCATAATCCATGTAAGATTTTTGTTTTAGAATCAGGGGCTCTAACTACAGTTTCAATGAGAGAAAATGTTTGTTTATTTGTTTAGTTGTTTATTTTTTTTATTTATTTATTTATGTATTTATGTATTTATTTATTTATGCCCAATGTGCACTAAGACAAAAAACCATGTCAATCATTCTTTGAGTTTTCTGTATTTCAATATCGTATTTCATTATCGCACAGTATATTTATCCTGTTCATTCCATACGGCTTATGCTTGATGTGTCATACCAATATGTTGTTTAAAATCTTGTATTTGATTATTTGTTTGTTTCTTTGTAGACATTTGCAGACATGCAGTTTATCTATTCATGTTTTTGTGCACAATAGCCTTTGAGGCATCATCTAAATTGATAGCTTGATAGGAGTTCTCTTATTAGCCGCTTTGAAGGTACAAGCCTGTCTCATGTTTGTGTAGTACATTCTCCTTATGTTTGTCATTTTGTTGTTTATTCTACTGTTTGAAACATCAATTTTCTTTTCATTATTGATTGTGTATTTTTTATTTTATTTTATGTGTGGTACCAATTTCTGTTTTTACATTACTTGTTAAGACAGAATCAATTTCTCCATTGGTTGACCAATATCGCTTATTTTAGTAAAGATGTGGAAAGGATTTATTACAGTTGACAGGAGTTGATGAACTCTCAAGAATTTGGTTTTACTTTGATTTCAGTTTTTACAGATCCAATCTCCCCTCCCTCCCAATCTGCTTTGCTTCATTTATCAACGTTTGTCACAGTGTGTCTCTCCCCCCTTCCTTTCTCTCTCTCCTGCATCTTTCTGTAATATTCTTCTTTCAAGTTCTCCCTCTCCCTTTGGCTCCATCCCTGGGCTGTGATGTAGAAAAGGTCCACATTGTTTCCTGAGTAGGCATCCCTGTGAGTGGCTCTAAACACAGCTTCTCTCGCCAAAGACATTGCTTCTTCTTTGCTCAAGCTCCATCTCAGCCCCCCATCCAGGACTCCATAAGCATATGGAGAGCCTGACCCAACGGAGAAAACATTTCCCTGTAGCCGGGCCCCATCGCTGCACACATAAATCAGCTTTGGGCCACTGTTGTGGAATAGCAACTGTGCTGTTTCTGAAACATCCTGGTTACCAACACCAGCTGAGGAGCTGTAATCAGTCATCAATGATCCTTGCAAGACTGTTGCAGAGTCACGGTTAATGGTTTCTTTATCCCAGCCACACAGAGTGAGTGCAACACACACATCAGTACCTTTAAATGGATGCAACATGAACGAGAGGAGTTTGGCTGTGCCACGTATCGAAAGGCGCCGTCGGTGTCGCAGTTCGTAGAGTCGGATCTCTCTCATCAGGATTCGCTCCCACAGCATGCAATCCGCACCACTACCTGAAGAGGTGACCACTAAATGGGAGTGGATAGGGGTAATTTTACAGACAGTTGGACATGCAACCAGTCCTCCAGCACTGGCACGTGTGTCTGCAGCTGCTATCACCCCTCCTTGGAAGATGAAGCCAAGGGTCGTGGTTCCATGAGACAATTGAAAAGGCTTGTAGACCGGTGCGGAGCGCTTGGGAGGCTTGAGAGGAACCGAGGATCTGTTGACACAGTTTGGTAAGGGTGGCATGAAAAAGTGCATGGGAACCTGACAAATTCTATCAGATGTCTCCAATGTTCTCCACCTGCAGTTGTAATTGTTCGTCATAAGTAGAGATGTGAATGTATCCTCCAAAGGTGAAAATGGAATATACTTTTCATGCAAATGTCTGTCTTTCAGGCTCAAGATATCTTCCAAAGCCATACTGATGAGCAACAATCAGACAGATTCCTCGATCACAAAGTCAGAACATCCCTTCTGTAAAAAGGCAACACTCTTCAAACAAAGAATAAACCAGAGTCCATTCGTTGAAAAGCTGAAAAACGTCAGAGGCCTCAAATTGCGGTCCATTTCATTGTGGGGAACCCAACCAAAGTCTTTTACTTTCTCATCTGCCTCAGAGTCTTCACCCTTTTAAAGCATTTGCAGATATGGCTGCACAAGCACATATGCAGACACAACGTTATTTCCAAAGACGCTTGAGTTGAAATGAATTATATTTTATCCATGCTGTGAATTTGATATCCAGAGAAGCCACTTTCTGCTAACTGTGCATGCTGTGCTGAGTGACAGACTCATCTAATAGGTTGTGAGAGGTTAACAGCTTTAACATCATTTTCAATTTGTTGCCAATAGATTACAGAAAGCTGAACAGGATTCATATTTCTGAGAAACCTGCTCACACTGCTATATTAAAACTGTGACGCATAAATCAACGTTAGAAATGGAGGCACTGAAGTTGTATTTATTTTGCATATTATAATCCTCTCAATTAGGAGTTTCCCAAAATTATATTTTTAATAGATAGGTTTAAAAGGTTAGGATGGGATTGATGCAGTAATAAAAACTGTCCCCTCACAGCAAGGACACCCGGTTCGTATCGTGATAGACTTGCAGGTTATTGACTATCATTTATTTTTTATTTATATATTAATAATATGATATGATATGATATGATATGATATGATATGATATGATATGATATGATATGATATTATATTATATTATATTATATTATATTATATTATATTATATTATATTATATTATAATACTT